>JAGFPH010000087.1:916324-929861 GCA_018207615.1 Philaenus spumarius
AAGAGGTCCGTGGTGTTGATCCTTAGACCCTCCTTTGTTTCATAAGAAACATGGGAGGTATCTGGGATGATCGTTAAAGGGGAAATTTTACCACAATAGATCCTAGTGGGTCGCAGTAGTGGGGAGGACTTAAACTCCTCTATCCCATTACAAAAACAAAAAACAGAGGTCATTAATATGGTGCATATCAAAAGTGTCGCGTAACGTTATGTGTTGTTCGTGTTTGTGTATTTCTTAATAATTTTATTAATATATTGACGACCTCAATATAGTGATGAAAACTCTGAAGATGGAGTAAAATCTCCGTATCGTATTAATGGTGAAAAGGAAAAGAAGTCACGAGATGTTATCTAAACATAAGGTAATTTATTGTTGTTTCATTTGTCATTACTCGGTAGAGCAACAAACTTTTTAGAGAACCTTATTCATCACAACATTAACAACCGTAGTACAGCTTAGGTTTAATTTTGATCATTCACACCAGAAAACTTTCCACAAAAAGATTCATACAAAACTAAACTGAAGTTGTTGACTACATGTATTTGCTACATTACCCTCTGATTATGGTAGAAGGTGTCTATATCCTCTAATGGTGTGGATGAGAGTTCAGGGGGAAAACTACCCTGCAGCCTGACAGGGATGGGTACCCCCTGCTCTAGAGTTGGGTCCGGCTGAGGTCCTTCATCTTCGTCCTCGTCCTCATACCGAATCTAAATCATTTCACAAACATAACATTACTTCCGATGGAAACAAAGTGGTTTGTACATTCCATATATTTATAGTCTACATTAGTCAACATTGATACATACATGTGGCACTGGAACAGAAAGGAAAATGTGAGATTTCTTATTTGAATCTGTGGAAATTTTTTAATTTACTACTTGGAATAAAAGACATAATACAATTATTTTATATTAAAGATGAAAAGACGGTATTATTTTCTTATATTTTTATTTTTATCGTATGTTGTAATTGGTAACAGCGTAAACAAAAACAATAACTTACCTTATTAATATTCAATTTGAAGTTGTTGTTATGTCCTTGTCATTTAATGTAATTTTTTTTAAAGTGTTATTGATGATAGTTTACTAATCCATGTTTGTAAGATATTTATTATAAACTTTTTTCACTTATTTTTTTCATTTTGTTTGGTATACTTACTATTTATGTTTTTGATGTTTGTGAAGTGTTTAGTGCACACACAGTTAAAACGTCTAGACTTAACCTGCATTTTTTGCAATAATTTAATTTATTTTCCGCAAAAATTATTTATGTTTTTAGAGTCAGTTTAACCCTTTCACTGCTATCAGATAGTACAGCCTGCCCTACCTCCCAGTGCTGGGTAATTTTGTCTATTACATCTCTAATCTTCCTAAACTATATTCTAAGACTATATTTTAATAGTAAGAGTGAAAGGAGAAGGGGTGAGAAAGGCAATATGGCCGCATTATTAATGTCTCTTATTTGTTTTATTATAAACCTGTCGCCAATACAAATTATACAGATTCGGGCTTACCTACTAAAACCAAGCAACTTGTTACGACCACTCCTAGATGTTGCTGATAAAGTCAATTTTACTTGTAGGCCTACATGTAATATTTATATAAAAAACTTAAGTGTTGTTAATTTATAATTTTTTAAGGCAAACCTTAGCTGAATGGATCTTCCTACCAGGTTCAAATTTCAGCTAGAGTTCAGGTAGCTTTTCAATCTGAGGTTAGAGGGAAGGAGGGTGGAAATAAAGCAAACGGTGCTATCAAGTAGACGGGATATGACTAGTTACCTGGTCTCCAGCTTGGGATGTATTGCATACTTTTACTAAGGTATTTATGTATATATTTTTTAAATTACTTTCGTGATAAGTAATTAAATTTATTATATGAAAATTATAAAATTGTTATTTCGATTTATTTCGACTAGTTCTTTAATGTCCAGTTATAGTTTTTATTATGGATTCATAAATTTTACATATATTTAAAGTCATATAATAAATATATTTTTTAAGCAGGCTAATAACAATAATAAGAAATAACAAGTTATTAGGCTACTACATAAACTTTACAAACCATTATAGATTTTAGTATGAATAACAAGTGGATCGAGTTATTTCGACACTAGCAATACGGGCGCAAAATTCAAATCGAGTAGACATACTCGATCACAGCAGTGAAAAGGATAACGTCTAGTTTCAGAGTATGAGAAAATTTTCTTAAAACCTCCAGCCACCCTCTCCTGTGCAATTAGGCCTACATTATAAACATTATGTGTGTTAAATTCATAAGTTCAAATAAAAAATATCATCTTTCCAAAGAAACCAGCAAAGATGTGCAAAAAATGTACTATTGTTAAAGTGGTAAATGTGTAAAAACGAATTGATAGGCCTATATTTTTACACACGTTTCATGTTATGAAATCCATTTCATGAATAATTTGGAAAATACATTTTTTTTTAAGTTTTCCAAGTTACTCACAATACAGTTTAGAACAATATCTTATTTCATAAACCTTTACCTCTTGTAACTTCATTATGTAGCTGCAGGTAAACAAAAACTATTCTGTTAACTTTAGAATAAACAGTATTTTCTCATAAACTTAATACATATCAATGACAGCGAATATAATGAAACTTTTTTCTTTAACGTTAAGTTCCACTAAGCTGCCTATTATAATGTAGGCTATAGAAGTATCACAATAGAAAACATCTTCTAGTCTAACAACGTTTTATTCTAAAAAGAAACTATATTAAATTTAAGTTTGAAGGTTATTTATTTTACAACTGTAAGCATCACATTGAATAGGCCTACTACAGATTTAGAGTTGTAAATATTTTGAGCTGTCATATTAAATTTACATGGTGGATTTTTGAAAACGTACCACTTCTAATATTTAGAAAAAAAAACAGAAAGAGATAATATACACAATCTGATCTTGGAACAGTTATTCACCATCGGGGCAACCTTAGAAAACTTGTTTACAAAATTCCGTAACTCCTGTCCCCATTATACAAAACTTTTTAAGGAACCCATATGAAGGGCTGAGAAGCCAAGGGGTATAAGTGTAGTGAAGTTAGTTTTGAGAAAACTAGTTTAAAGTTAAACTGTTATAATCAAATCCAGGTAAAACCGTGATCACTAAAACTAGTATATTTTTTATTGCTAGGTTCTAGGTTAACATAATAACAAAGATTAATTTGATTTACATCCTCTTTCTCTTTGTTATCAGCCAATATTTGATAAAAGTTGTCACTTGTACCACTGGGCTGTTAACACGTTCACTGTGAGTAATGTGAGTTTCACATTGAACACCATGAGAAGCGGCCGGCTCACAGTGCATTGCATGCCAACCCCTGTATTGGGAGTACTTCCAATCTATTAATGTATTTGTAGCCATACCCATATTTGTAGTATTTTCAATACACATGGCATTGGGTACTTCGCAGGGCCAACTCGCATATTGGGAGTATTTTCAATACACAATGCATTGTGTACTACGCAAGCCAACCCCCGTATTGGGAGTATTTTCAATACACAATGCATTGCGTGATTTGCCACCAACCTACGTATTGGGAGTATTTTCAATACACAACGCATTACTTATTTCGCATGCCAACCCGCATATTCGGAGTATTTTCAATACACAATACAATATCCCTTGGCTTCTAAGCTAAACAGCTCTTCTACGAAGTAGTTTTAGATGGCATGGATAGGAAGGCGTAGGTTCGTAATGTAAACTTTCGCCAAACGTTGCTGTAAAATCAATAGTTTCCGAGATCCCAATGGTGGCACGCTGTATTAAACATAAGTTTTCGAATATAAGAACTCTCCTTTTTCATGAAAAAATTTTCTTATTCATTCAAACATGTTGCCTAAAAAAGAATTCAGCAATAATTTGAAGAACTTATTTTATTAATTAATTAGAGTGTATACCTGTATTCTTTCTCCTGCACAGTTTGGTCAAAACAGGTTCCATGAATAATACAAGCACCTGTTTTTACTGCATGTTAAAAGATGTCATAAACATCATTAAAACATCTTTTACAGCTTCTCTTCTTCCCTTTCATATTTGTTGTTTTATAATTTAAACTATAATAGTTTCCCCAAAAAGATCAAAATACATTTTTTATAATTAATTATAGATATACACATCTTATACTCTAAAATTGAGAAATGATGATTCGCTAATTTAAATGTAATAATTTCTCATACAAATAAATACAGAGCACAAAACTTCACTCAAAACGTCAATACCAGTCCTAAGGACTTAATCATTTTATAGCCTATCTCTGACAACTAGGCCATCACACTTTCATAAAATAATAAAAATAACCTCCAAACTTGAACACTGGCACAAAAACGTTCTAAAACTAACTCTAAACTTTGTCATGACTCTAGAGAACAAGCCTTATAAAAAAAACTCCAGCTGGAAAAATCATATGTCTAGGAATATATGTTTGTAATGAGCTAAAAAGCAAGAAGCATTCAAAGCACAGCATGCAAACACTGTCAAAATATCAGCTGATCTGATCTGTATTCTGTATGTGCTTTTGTATAAATATGTCCTAACATCAGCTGTAAATTATCAGTGTCAATATCAGCTGTTATACATTGTCACAACATCAGCTGGTCATATTTATTTATTCTTTATGCTTTTTATATTATGTACTAATACACAATATAGTCAATACGTACAGGTGATCCATGGAAAATTACATTTTGATTATGAGTCATTATTTTTTAAATACAGAAGTAGGCTAAAATATTAAAGAACAGTATTATTAAAACTGCACCCTTTATGTCATGTTTTCAAGATGCATCTCCACTATAAATATCTTAATACATGTACAGGATGTTTTGCAACTCTTTAACCAAACTTTACCATGATATTCTACAGGTCAAAATAACATTGCTTAGTTTATAAGTTGTGTTTTTGAGAAAACAATTATCTCATGAATGGTTTAAGGGTCTGCTGTATTTATGGCCATCTTGGATTTTTATCCCATAAAAGCAATGTTAAATTTCAAACCATTTATTTTGTTTCTTTTTTATCATAAAATTGTTTGCAAGGTCTCATTTAAGGACAGTCACAATATGCATCCACGTTTCACATTTGTTTAAAATGTTTTCATTTGTCATGTAATTGAAATTTTTGAAGTACCAAGTTTGAACTTTTTTCTTTACACAATAAAAAATTTATTATTAAAAGTGAAACGCAAGCCGGATCCGCAATTTTATAAAGAATATTCAAGTTTTTTTCAGCACTCAATTACAAAAGATGGATTTATAAATGGTTTGAAATGAGGCAATGTCATAGCGCTCAACTGCAAGAAATTACACTGTTTAGATATGGCTATAGAGAGAAGCGCTTGCGTTTCCGGTTGCTTTCTCGTTTACTGGAGCAGACCCTTAAGATAAATTCTTGAAACTCAGCATGAATGTTTACCACATTGGTTTACATAAATGTGCAAAACTAAATTTTCCTACAGTTATTAGTTTTAAAATGGAAGTGGCTCAAAATTTTCAAAATTAAATATAAAAAACTACAAATTTGAAGAAAAAATGTAGACAGTTTCAAAAACAAACCAGACAACATTTTAAGCAATGAACTTTAGTTCCACTCCACCATTTTAAGACAAGGTTATCAATCATTTTCAAAAAAATAAGCAAAGACTACAATCACTAGGTTTTCTTGTGTTATCTCGACAGTACTATATACCAATAGGGTGCACACCTACCCTAGGGACATGCACGTTTTAATTTTAATTTCATGTGTCAGTGTTTTGTAAAAGTGTGTTTATTTCAATGTGCAGCTATCTCAGAAATGATCTTATGATGGAGTTACCGTACGGCTTTGAAACATATCGTCTTAATAACTACGACTACACTGGATTCCACGTTCACTGTGCAGTACAGGTCTTACGGGAGAATAGACATGCTACTACCATTACAGCGAACATCACGTTTATTGTCATGCGGGTTGCGTCAACTGACCGAGCTTTGCATGGGAGTTGATGTTTTTTAGTTGGCTACTATCGCTGAGACTGTCGTATGGATAACATGGCTTATGGGCGCTCTGTACTGCACGGTGAACGTGGAATCAGGTGTAGAAGTCACGAAACGGACCATACTAAAGTAATTTATTATTAATAGTGTCCTGATACCACGAAAATAAAAATAAAAATAATGTTTATATTATTTCTGTATTTAAAAAAATATGACTCAGAATAGACAAATTATAGGTATGGCTCAAACCATTACAAAGTTATTCAGTTTTACTATTTCCTTGCAAAATAAAAACTATACAAGATGTTTGTTCCAGCAATTATTCGTTGAAGAACGGGAGTTTTGTGAAACTTTTTATACTTCCGTAACTGGTGCCAAATCAGCAACTCATAAATAAAAATCTCAAGACTAATAATTGAAGAACTACCTTACTGTTGTACCTTTAGCCTAATTCCTAGGATGTTTAAACAAAAAAATAGAAACAAACATCTAAATCCAATCTGAGTTTGTTGAGTCAGATAGGATCTGTTGCACAAACAAGAACAAGTTATGGTTTTCAAATCTGAAGCAGTGGCGCACCGAAGATTTAGATTTTGGGGGAGGGACTAAGCTCAGATCAGAATATATATATATATATATATATATATATATATTTATATATATATTCAACAAATCCTAAACGGATGAAAATTCTTTAACCTATCACAAAGTCTGAAACATTATTTATTTTTTAAAGTGAATGGTGATGGGTTTGAGTCAGACAATAGTTCTTTCCGCAAGATCACCTCGCACTAACCTTGCCAGATCCCCAGCGCGCTGCCTTTTAGGGCTACATTATACGAGCGCTGGTAGCGCCGTGTTTTCAACATCGCCAACTACTTTATTTTTTTTTTCTACATGTTTTCAACTACTAGAAAGTAGTTATTTTTTATTTAAAAGTGATTATTGTGCACTTCAAAATGTACACGAGCGAGCCAAGTCGACACGGAAGGAGTCGATTTTTTCCACGCTCTGACAGCATACCGGATCGGGTCCATTCGGCTCCGCTCCACATGGGTTGGGTATAGATATAGCCACAGGTCAAAACCAGAAAGAACGTTCGATCTCTTCCACTGTTCGTCCATGATAATTTTTCAATTCATGGTAGTTGTGACAGTAGTTGTGGCGAGGTGGAATGCGCGCGCATCCTTCCGACACATGTTGGAACGGTGCGGATCTGTTAGATTTATCCACTGCTATGGATTTAAACGACGGACTGGGTCGGCTCGACTAAGCTCAGCTCGTGTAAGTATAGCTGAAGCTTGATACACGATTTGAAAGCACTGGGTGTGTACCCCACCGTCTGTCTAGCCCTCCTGATACACAATTCCTAATATGTTTCTATTATTTGTAAAACACCTAGACAGAATGACTGAATGGTTTACATTTTGGAAGTGAAGGACGCAACATTGACAAAGCTTCAAAATCACTGTGTATAACACGAGACCTACGTTACGAACGTCGCGCTTTCAACATCCTGTATAACTTGGGAATTTAACTCCCGGTTTTCAGCATTATCAATACCGTCAACTCATGAACCAGACAGCCGAAACTCAAACATCACTGAAAGGAAATCATGATTGCGTAGGGTAAAAATCATATTTATTTAAAAAAGAATGATTATTTTTTCGTGATCACATCACGAAATTAATCATAAATAATGTAATTTTTAATTGAATATTGACTACGTATTCAACGATCGATTAGTTTAAAATACAATCCACGTTACTAAAAAGACCTTCTGGGGGGGGGGTCAGGTCCCGTTTGTTCACCCCCGTCTGTGCGCCACTGATCTGAAGTAGTGCAGGTAATTTAATATTTTCATTGTAATTATTACACCCAGGTGAGATTTTTTCTCCAGAGGTTATTTTGATCATAAATGTTGTAGAAAAACGTCTATCAGTTTTCATCCTCCGGAGGGGGTTCGGTGGGTTTGAAAGGGTGCAAAACAACAGTTTGTTATGTTACAGCAGGAAATCTGTAAACTTTATTAGCATACACTGCATGGTAAAGTTGTATAACCTTGTAAGAACTTTGGATTCAGTGTTGTGGAAAAAATAAGTAAAAGAAGAAAAATGCCAAAAATTAAAAGGCTTGTTAGAAAATTAAAATTAGGCTTGGAGGGTGGAATTTGGTAGTTTTTTTCCTACAATGTTTATGACCAAAATAATCTCTGGAAAAAGTTCTCAACTGGGTGTATTAATTCTAACAAACACTTTATATTTTATCATACTGCAAAAAATATTTATCTTGATATTCAAAACACTAGTTTAAATTAAATCTACATAACTAATTATTCGTTTTCTGTATTTTCTCTAAGTGTTTTAAAAATGTTAATCAACCTGTGCTCCTTGTGCTTCATATAAGCAATGTGAAATATATTATCAAGAAATATTGTGAAGTATCGTTAACGTGTAATATTGATAATGTGATCAGTTCATTATGTTATTGTGATCAATTGATAATGAATGAAACCGTGGTAAGGTGAATGATTGTGTTTGTTTGCTGAGCAGGTCCAAGCCGTTCTTCAGGTGACATTCCGTTAATCAAAATAAACGCTCGGCCGATATGTGATCAGCAATTTTAGTTCAAGTCCACCGGAGTTAGGATTTTTCTCAAAATTGTAGGGCAGAAATGAGACCTTGTAAAAGTTGAAGGTTTTGACATCTGAAACGTGTGGATAAGCCGGAGACATAAAAAAGGGTAATTTTGTAGAAGTATATACAATTTTTGTTTTTTTCCTTTATTTCAGATTTTACTAAAATACTATATATTTTTATAAAAAATAACAAGCAAACCAAGTTGTAGAGCGAACAAATTTCATATCGATATTTGTCTTAAATTTTCCATCAGTAGGCTACTTTTGTTTTTCCCAAAAATCCCAAGGTAGGCAAAAAAATTAAAAATTATATATACTTAAAAACTTCTCCGAAATAAGCTTTTTTATGACTTTACTAGGTCTCTCATTGCTTGCTCTAAAAATTTCGAGGAGACCTTCTTTTGATGCCTAATTCCGTTGGACTATTCCTGTAGTTTTAGAATTCTCTACCAGAGATTATAAACTATCAGAGATTCAAATTTGTAACAGTGGTAATTGTACTCCTACTAGAGTTTGTAGTAAATGTAAAAACAAAATTGAATATAAAACGTGTTTTAATCAAAAGTAATAGACGTCAGCGTTCCCCATCTTGGCCATCTTTTACAAAGTTCTCCAATTTGATGCGGAAAATGAAAAGCGACCAATTATCGTAAAACAAAATTTTACAGTAGAGGTGAAAATCTAAATTTAAGCCAGTATAGGCCATATTTAGTTTTTTACTATTTCCATTAAAAATTCAAATTCTTTTCATCCTGAAAAATATGTTAAAAAAGCTACAAACAAACCATATGTCAAAATCAGTTTTTTTTAACGACTTTGTTTGGAAAAGGGACGAAATGTCGTTATAGACATGGGGATGAGATTCAGTATCTTTTTCTGATGAAAGAATAGTCTCATAAATCGGCTACCACTGCATTCTAGCGGTATTTTAGAGAACTACAAATTAGTTTTGATATGAAATAGAACAATGTCTGCACTCAAAATAAACCTTTTCTGACATTGTTACCTTTTCTATTAAACAAAAGAAGAGCAGGAATTTTACAGACAAATTCACTCTTTATTACACCTTTAATCCTGTTTTTCTTTAAACTCCTGTTTTATTTAGTTTACAATCAAATAGTTATAACAGCCAAATATATAAGCAAAGTGTTAATAATGTTATATTTAATAATTAGTCTAGAGTACGATAATAGCATAGTTCCGACAAAAGTTCCCTCTTTATTTTCCGCATCACAATTTATACCACAAAACTGTATATTTTTTGCATGATTTTTGATAAAAATGTCTCTTGCTATTAGAAGGTCTTTCATGAAAAAATCAATTTACAGAACACAAATGTTACAAATAAATAAAAAAAAATGCTTAAATTTTGAACCTCAGTTAATATGTATATATTTACACAAAATCAACAGAACTATAATATATTATAACTATATTTAAACACATTTGATTTGTTTAAAAGAATATGTAATTAGATTGTTCCAAACTTATCCAATTTAATTGCTACGAACATAATGATTAATTTTACAGATTCGATTCTGTAAAAATATAAAAACGGAATGCCACCATAGCAACAAACAGTAATGCCTAGCCACTAAGGCGTTCTAGAAGCGATACTTTTCTAGCGCAAGCTTGTCTTTCAAGTTGTCGTAGGCATTTAACCTAAGCAAAGTCATAGAGTTAATCGACTTTCGTCGAGGCAGCACAAACAGACACTAAAGTTTTACCGTAGTGAATATTTTTAATGGCTTTAATATAAATATAACAAATTAATTTAGTTTCATCTAATTTATTATACTGGAGAGAAATGAGCTGAACGGTGGTAACAAAATAATGACTATGTCGTTAGAAAGATGAGGGCAAAACGGCAGACCAATGAGAAGGTTGCATTTCGTCTTAAACCAATCAGAATTTAGAAAGAAACCTTAAGAAATTTCCAGATAGTAGGCCATTTATTTCTTACCCACTCAGTTATAGTTATGTTCATTATCTTATCAAAGAGAGCACGGTTTAGTACCATTCTTCTAAATCCAGATTAGATCTTAGATGGTTTGAGAGAATGGCCAAGCAATCAAACAAAAAATTCTCAATGGTTATACATATTTGATGTTTCTATATATGCTTAAAACATGTAATTAAAAGCTATATCTACCTGCGGAAAGCTAGGTCAGGTTATATAATATTTAAATTATACTCGCAAAATAAATAAAGAATAATTTAACCTAAGTAGCCGAAAGATTGTTCGATAATTATAATTGCCCGTTAGTCAAAATAAACGTAAAGTGCCCATTTGTACTGTCTCGACAAGTCAAGGTGTCAAGTTTCGCATTTGTAAAGCGTTTTGGATGCATGGCTAAGTTCAAAACAAAATAAAAAATATAGAGTAGGTGAAGGTAAGAGAGACTAGAGGGGGATGTAACATTCCAAAATGGCTTACTTCTTTTTTCTTTTTCTTCCGTCCAAATACCTGCTGAAATGTTGAACGGTGTAAGATAGAAATATAGATAGAAAAAAAGAAAAAGATAGGTTGAGAGAAATAGATACTTGGGGTTTCGGGGGGGTCACAGAACATTCAGAGATGGATGGGGTTGTATTGTGGGTACATATTGGGTTTCAAAAAACAGAACACAACCTAAAAACAACAGTGAACTTTATGCAACAATGCGAGCAACATCGACTACAGACAAACAATAGGGTAAACAAGAACAAGAAGGCATTTTGTTTTACATAAATTTTAATACACTGTACAAATATTGTTTATTCAATTATCAGTCGATTTTTTAATATAATTAATTGTATCAATAATTAATTTAGTAGATTAATTAATTATAGTAATTATCAATCATTGATAACTACCGCATAATGGACTGTCACACACATTAGTTAAACATTGTTTGGCATATACAGTACTTTAATAGTTTGATCAAATAAAAATGCCCACATAAAGTATTAAGAGATTGAATCATGCTGTTTCAAAACTGTTCTATGGGCTGAGGTAAAAACAAATCATGTAATACTGTATTTTCATGGAGGATTTAAAAAAAAAAATTACATTCAGTTATAAGTTACACCGATAAATATTAAAAACAAAAATCATAAAATCTTTCAAGATGGGTTATAAATTTTTCGCCCAACAAAAACACATACTTTCACTCAAGTCTCGTCGATTTGTTAAATCCATAATTATAACAGTTTGAAAAATTCAACCTCCCATTCATAAAGTAATTTGTTGTGAACCCCTCACTTTTTCAGCCCTAAATAGAGCAGTATTTTCAAATAATATAATACTAAAAAATACAGCACACCCACCCATAAACAAAATGTATAGTTTAATTTAATTCAAATCCGTCATCAAAACAAAACATGTTTCAATTACTCTGACGTCATCTTCAACGATTCACAATTAACAACTGAAATAGGTGGATTAAAATCCAATAGAAAACTGTATCAAAGATACTTGTACCATAAAAACAGTAATGATAAAATTATCGGTGACTTAGCAAGAAATTCTCCCATCCCTTATTATTGTTGTACAGGTATATCTTCAAAACTTCATTGAATATTTAATTTCACAAATGCTTTAAGAAATTATTGTAAAACTAGTATAAAATTATATTCTCTGTTTTTGATCACTGATTTTGTCTCATGTGCTTCTTGGAATGAATGTGTTATAATACTGATTTCTGTAAAACCTGTAGGCCTACTATTGCTCCCGAATATTGTGTTGATTGCCATTAAGGAGTGGTTTTATTGTTAAATACGGTGTAAGCGTATCACATTCGTTAAACCTTAAATCTTGAATACTGTTTAGGTGGGAATAAATTCCCTTCTACATAGAGGGTAGATGTTATATTATGTCTCTATTATACAAAACAATTCCAACAATTCCTGCAATTCACGCAAAAACTCTGGCCCTACATCAGGATCCAGGTCACCGTTACCACCACACTCTAACTCGATCCAAATCCCTCTGTCCTAATCAATCGTCATTTCCAGTAAAACATCAGGGTATACAATAATCTGTTTGCATTTGTTTTGTCTCGGGGGTTTGTGTGCAAAGGGAGCTGAGGAAAAACCCTCTAGTAGTTATTTTTTAAATATAATTTTTCATAATTAATTTTTTAGTGCTGAATTTCTATACTTTGACACCAATTCTATTTGAGTTTTTTAAATTTATTTTTGTCAGATTTTGAATGAAATTGCAGATGTTAATTCATCTGCATTAGGGACTTTACTTAACTTATAAGTTATTAGGGTACAATAACTTTTAAAAAATCATAATTGATAAAACTTAAAAATTACAACAACAAAAAAACTGTAACTTTTCTTTAAAATGTTCATTCCATTATTATTCTAATATTATTGAGTGTGCAGTTTTAGTAAAAACCATCAATTAGTTTAAAATGCCTCCTTGTTTTGATTACTTTTGGCAATGTACAAAATCTGCTCAGCAAATACAATTAATTTCCAATCTATAATAAAGTTTTAAAATATTTATTTCCATTTTTAATAAATACTTGTCACACGTGTTTCCCATTTTGCATTAGTATTCAGGGCGATTGCGTTATGTGCGGATATAGCTCAGGGGATAGTCATATGGGTTAAAATAAAAAAGATACTTCCTACGTATATGTTCGGAAACTCTTCTTTTACCAGCCATCCGCCATTTTGTTTTTCCAAATAATTTCTATCTCCAGGACGGCTAAACCGATCGGGTTGAAACTTTTCATCAATGTAAACACCAAGTTTAAACAAAATAACCAGCTTGTTTCAATAAACCGTTTCAAAACGGCGGCCATTTTAAATAAAAATATCTCAAAAACAATACATTTTTATTAAAAAAACATCAAGAATACATTTTTGGAGCCCGTTGCAACTGTCAAAACTATCGAACAAAGAG
>JAGFPH010000087.1:970157-999854 GCA_018207615.1 Philaenus spumarius
GCTTCTTATAGTGTTCAGTGTCAAGCTCACATGTGCGTCCTTAGCAATGAACGTGTTAAGCCCCCATACCCCGGTCTAGCCCCCCCCCCCTCTAGAAAATATCATGTGGGCGCTCATGTCTTTATCAGCTAGAGCTTTTCAAAAATATAAAACTACAATCTATACGGACATGGATGTGTTCAACTGTAAAAATTAAAACTTTTCCGCAACCTCATTTTTAAACTTTGCTATTCAAATTGAAGGAAACGGATAAACGCTTCCAAAAAGTGTTGAAAACTTTCTTCCTTTTTAGCCTCGTCAAGGAAGACCCAAAAATATGAAACCTCGGAAAAAATTAGGATAAAGCTGAATTTTCCCCCATCGATAAACCACTACCAAAGATCATTTTTACAAAAGTTCCCAAAAATCCCCCTGGAGCTTCCCCACCTACCCTCTTAAAGAATGAAAATGTCAATTACTGCGGGAACCCCTAAATCTACGGTACTAATAATCGGATCAAGTTAAATGTTTTTACTTTCTCACTATACTATAGTATAGAGAAAGTAAAGTGATCGCAAAAAAAATCGATGTTGAGATTTTTGTGGAAATATCCGTTTTGGGACCCCCTGAGTCCAAAAAAGTGGTTTTTACAAAATGTCTGTCTGTATGTCTGTATGTATGTCTGTATGTATGTATGTCTGTATGTATGTCTGTATGTAGACAAAGCTAGAGAGAAAACTATTCGATCGATTTCAACCAAATTTGCACCAGACATGTCCAGTACGCCTGTATAGATGCACGAAAAAGGGTGTTGCACAATTTTGAAAAACAACCCCCTTTTTGGTCAAAAAACCCCCAAAAAATCAGTTATTATTTTTTTATAAAAAAACGGCTCTAACGATTTTGATAAAATTTGGCTTATTTGTAGCCTTTAATGTGCCCTACCATATACAAAAACCCGCATCTTTCTAAAAATTCTCGTTTAGCTAACAATAATAATAATAACTGATTTTTTAGGGGTTTTTTGGCCATAAAGGGGGTTGTTTTTCAAAATTTTTCAAAACCTTTTTACGTGCATCTATAAAGACCTAATTCACGTGTTTGGTGCAAATTTGTTCGAAATCGATCGAATAGTTTTCTCTCTAGCTAATAATAATAATAATATTTATTACTTAATCGCCTACTTTAATAAAAGTATACAAAGCTAGAGAGAAAACTATTCGATCGATTTCAACCAAATTTGCACCAGACATGTCCAGTACGCCTGTATAGATGCACAAAAAAGGGTTTTGAACAATTTTGAAAAACAACCCCCTTTTTGGCCAAAAAACCCCCAAAAAATCAGTTATTATTTTTTTATTAAAAAACGGCTCTAACGATTTTGATAAAATTTGGCTTATTTGTAGCCTTTAATGTGCCCTACCATATACAGAAACCCGCATCTTTCTAAAAATTCTCGTTTAGCTAATAATAATAATAATAATAATAACTGTTTTTGGGGGTTTTTTGGCCATAAAGCGGGTTGTTTAAAAAAAATTTCAAAACCATTTTACGTGCATCTATGAAGACCTAATTGACGTGTTTGGTGCAAATTTTTTCGAAATCGATCGAATAGTTTTCTCTCTAGATAATAATAATAATAATAATATTTATTAGTTAATCTCCAACTTTAATAAAAAAAACTCTCCTACCCCACCCTACAAGTCACAGTGAATCTGTTTAGTAATTTAAATGTATTTGTGAGAAAGTATGTGCCAGTTCCTGGTACCGTTTATTTTTTGTTGTTTTTTGTTGTGTTTGTTATAACATAGGCTACAATAATGGCCATCTTTTTTTACGGTAAACCTAATAGTTTTTTTATAAATAAATGTAAATGCCCGGTAAAACTATTTTTTTACCCAAAAACTCTGTATTTTTGCGTAAAGGCTTTTTGGATTTCATATTACAGGGAAAAAACACGAATAAAAGTTGTAGATTATTTATTACGGGCATTCACGCTGCATTCAATGAACTCGTATATAATCAGGAAGCTTCTCAATGTAGTTACACAAAGGTGATTAGTACGTGTAGCAGGCGGCAGGTGTCGCTACGAGTAAGTTGACATTATTGTATTTCCGTCATACAGATGGCACTGGGCTTTATTCAATCAGAGATGATATAATTATACAACGTATTCAACTGAAACATATGTTCTAATTGAGTTGCGTTCGTACAAGGTATGTAATTGGGTGAAACCCAACTTGTGTCTGAGTAGTTTATGTTTATGTGTATGCTAGTAATCTGCTAGATAGTTCATGTCTGCCATGCACAGTTCTACCTTTGATACTATGTATGAAGGTGAATAGCGGAGTAGGCCTAACCGCCTGTGTAATCCGATCCGGTTGGGCCTTCACGATTACGCGCCTCCAGTAGTCATTAGAGCAAAAGCATTTGTTTGCAAAACAAATTAACAGCAGACCGATTGTGTTATGACTTAATTAGTGTAATTGAAAATACCACATTCGAAAACAATTATTTTTTTATTGAGGAACTATTGAATCAACAAAAACCGTGAAAATTTGAACTTTTTATGGTTCTTTGCTTATGTTTTGTAAATCATTGTTTGAAACGCTATAATTTCAACGGAGAAGTTTTAGTAAATTTAAAAACTTTTAAAATGAGGCTTTGTAAGTCTTGATCAATGCATTTTTTACTGACAAAATTTTTTTTTTAAACACGGAAAATGGGGGTTTTCTTCAAAATTTATAATTTTGACATTTTAAAAGTTAAAGCTTAAAGGATTGGAATACAATTTGGTATGTAGCAGGGCCATAGGGGCTCACTACGAAAAGTTTTCAAAAAATTCGAAATTTTAGGGGGGATTTGGGGGTTCAAAGTTACTAAATCACGATTTCTCTAAAACTACTGAACGGATTCGAATGAAATAAAAAATTGTGTAAAATAACAGTTAATGGCAAGTATTAAAGCGGTAAAACGGACCACGCTTATTATTATTTTTTTTTAGTGACAATTCTATTGGCTTGTTATAGACTTTCCGCTCGGCCATGATAGCTAGGGGATTAAGTGACTTCTCGGAACTCAACCCTCCCCCCCTCCCAACCCGCTGCTGGGCCGGCCGGTGTCAAACAATGACTCACCTATAGTCTGTTTTTAACTGCTTTAGTATTGGGGCGAGCAGGCCGTGGTATTACGTCAAGCGCCCCTCAATACTAAAGCAGTTAAAAACAGACTATAGTGACGCTGTCCCACAGCACTACACATGTTTTTTAATTTAATTTCTCAACCTCGGGGGGGGGGGGGGTTGAAATCAAAGAAGTCGCTTAATCCCCTACGTATCACCATAGATCATGAATAATAAATAGATCTTGCATCCATACGGGGGCTGTGTGCCGAAAAAAAGGTTGTAGCGAAAATAGTACATGATCGCGCCGCGAGGTAGCGCTAGGGAGAAATCATTGGTAGCATTGGTGTTTCATACAGCTTCCGTCATTTAATCAATAGATAACGCCACTATCGTCGAATTTCCAGTGGAATAAAATATTGCATTGGATCGGAGTTCTATTAGGTTATCCAAATACAATGGTATCACGGCCGAGCAGAAAGACTATAGGCACTTTTTTGCTTGGGTATTCCAACGAAATCTCGCGTACCGCACCGCAGCTGACCACACCGTACCGTACCGCCTCGATATATAGATGTCATATGCAGATATTTAGTAGAAAATAACATATATATCAGCACTCTAAGACGTTCTGGGGACTATAATCGGTGCCCATTCACTACCCCAACCTTAGGCCTCACCATACGAGTCGCTGCAATAGCACATATTTCCTTTGGAAATTCGCTAATAATCTGTTTGCATTTACTTCGCCACAGGTGTGGTGAGCGAAGCGAACAGTGCCTTCTATATTTTTATAAATTTGTTTACAGAACGTGTTTAAACGTACAGTTCTAGGAACTCTGTTTACACGAACCTTATTCTTCATTTAACAACCAGCAACATAAGTTTGTAGCTCTATTCCAATGCATGCAAATCTTTTATTCCTGTAAAGGGTAGATTTTAGCACAGCAAAAAGTAAGAAATGTTTGAACGGTTCAAACTATACTTTTTGTAACTACGATAGCGAATAGTTCCCGAGCCAAAGTTGGTCCAGACACGACAAATAACCTACAGTCATAAACACACGCACGCGCGCTCACACACGTTAATGTACTTAAACTCACAGTGACTTCAGGCTGAGATGATCTGCTAAGCATGCGTCCTTCACCTCATGGCGTGGCCTCTTCCTGCAACACATGATGATCTTATATTAATACTAGCATAGATCATGAATAATAAAATAGATCTTGCATGCATTCGGGGGCTGTGTGCCGAAAAAAAGGTTGTCGCGAAAATAGTGCATGATCGCGCCGCGAGGTAGCGCTAGGGAGAAATTATTAGTAGCATTGGTGTTTCACACAGCTTCCGTCGTTTCCCCAATAGATAGCGCCACTATCGTCGAATTTCCAGTGGAACGAAATATTGCATTGGATCGGAGTTCTATTAGGTTATCCAAATACAATGATACTAGTAAGCCCCGGTGAAAAATCACAGGCTAACAAATTAGATACACATCAGAAATACATCATTTAAAAAACAAACTATTAAAAAACAACATTAATTAATACTTATCTAGGCCTACATAACTATGATGACGGAGATTTTTAACTCGGTAAATGCGTAAAATAATAAGGATTATAAAACTGTAGGCTTATTTGTTAAACATTTTTATTTACATAGTCTACGTTATTATATATTTAAAGATAAAAATACTGTCTTTTAATTGCTTTTCATTTCATATTAATAGATCAAATAATGATGTAGAAGTTGTTAATAGTACAGTAAAGAAATTAATAATCGAATATGTTTATATGTTATACGAAGATGTACGAATGTTTCAAAAGTTAAAAGAATATCTCTTCTTTAAATTATTTGTATAAACAAATAATATATTGATGACTATGGGAGACCCCTGCGTGCTCCACACGCCAACCCCCAACGGAACCTTCTAAAAACATATGTTATGTTTTATTTATAATAAAGGTGTAGGATTAATTATAACCTCAAAACTAAGATGGTAAATAATGTTAAATGTTCAAATCAAATTATTTCTTACATTTTATAACAGCAGTTATAATAATGGTTAAAAGGTCTACACTTTAAAACCCTAACCTAAAAGCTAGAAATACAAAAATAATTGCTTCAAATTTTGAAATAAGCTGTCAATGGAAATATTGGAGCAAACAGCAGCTATATTATTAATTTGTTATTTTATTCAATTGGTTGCTATGGTAATAAGTGTAAATACATGTAATGTGTTGGTTTATCATTCTATGCCTAACCTAAGAATTTTTTCTGATTAAATTTACAAATATTTAAATAAAAAAAGGTTTTTATCGAAATGAATTATAGCCTATGTTACTCAGGGATAGTGTAGCTTTTTATTAGTAAAACTATTTTTTCAATCGGTTCAGTAGTGCCAGAGATTACCCTTTACATACAAACAAACAAAAAACAAAAAACTTAACCTCTTTATAATATTAGTATAGATAAAAGGTTATAACGATTGAAGTTGTATACATAAACCCAAACTATAATCTACACTGGGTTTTGTATTACAGATGAAGGGTGAAATCAGCTGTTTAAATGTAGGAATGTTTTCAAAGTTAAAGAAATATGTATCTTTTCTTTAAATTTGTATGAAAAAATATATTGATGATAAAAGGTTGTATTTATATATAGTTTATAACCTCAAAGCAAATATTATAACTTATATTATAGCATTCATTAGTTATTTAGCTCATATTTTAAAAAAATCAACTTCACAAGACATTATAATGATTGAAGTCGTAAACATAGCCTCAAACTATAATAATATACACTGGGTTTGTTTAAATATTACAGATGATGGGTGAAATCAGCTGTTATATTATACGTAACTCACGTACGTACACTCGCTTTTACAGGAATTGATATTTAGTGATGGAAACAAAGCCTCATAGAATGATCCTGTACTTGCTACATATGATCCGAATACATCTTTTTTGTGTACTTAAAATAGGTTTAAGGCAGTCGTGCAAGTCCCTCCCCAACACGATAACCCATACGTAAGCCTACTGTTTATTAAAGAATGTATACACAGAGTGTGAAATAAATCGTGATACACTGCAAAATCCCAAAACCCCTCTCCTTCCTATAACCCCAACTCAAAAATTTGTAACAGACACATATGGCTTGTGGTACATCAAATTGATGACCTTTTAAAACCATGAATTTCTGTGATGAGAAAATAAAAACGATTCGTTCGCTACGTTCAAAAGTGTTATTTTGTAAATCATTTTCTATAATTTTATAAAGATAGTTTAAACAAATGAAACAATAACAAACCTTTGATGTTGTTAGTTTTTTAGCCTGTAGACAAAAAGTGTAAACGTACTTAATAATGGCTGATTCAAATATTAATATTCCTGAATCAATATTGAAAAGAACGCCGGAATTACCAATGTAGTTCACAGTTACGATATGAAGTTGAATACAATAAATTTAAAAATTGGTGTGAAGAACAAACACTACACGTGGGCCAAGTAAGTGATGAAATTATGATAGGCCCAAGTTTATTTTTAGCCACCCTGTATATTTAATACAAGGTGGTATGAAGAAAAGTACTGTTCGTAACTCGTCCAAAAGTGCTTTACCGGTTCTTGATCGGATTCAAGTACTCGGCCGAGTGCACCGCTAACGGCCACTTTCCGGACTTGTAACGAAATATACTAGACAAAGTTCAATATTTAAAAATTGAAAAAGTGAACAGCATGAAATAAATAAGGGCCCAGTTTACCAAATCATAGAATTATAACAAGAAAGTCATTATCTTATGCCTTGATAAGAAAAAATAATGATTTATGTCTTTGATTGCGTACTGCACTTTCACTTTAATTTCTTTACTTGTGGCCTGAAAAAATGGACGATATTATTCTCGGTTTACGTCAAGCAATTTTTATTTGATTAAAGCAAGAAGAATGCATTTCATTTTTAAATAAATCGACCACGCAGCTGGACCGCTGACGTGAGTTGAGCAAATTTCCAAAATTAAGTTTATAAGCCTATGTTTTGGGGTTTCAACCAACAATTTGGGAAATAGGTCTACTCACGAAGGCGTTGAACAGCTGTCTGTGTGTACGCAATATATTAGTAGAATTTGTTTCCTCTTAGTGGCCTCGCGAGTTTGCATCACTTGGCTTTGAACTGAGTACTTTTATGGTATTTTACGTTTTTGTCGATTTTGGGGGAACCAAGCGAGCTATAAGGTCGCGTAAAAAAACAAAATGCGCAGAATAACATCCTACATTTATATTATTAGAAAAATTTCTAAAAAATTTCATTCTCGTAGTAAAAATCTCAAAAAATAGTTACTTCCGGTCAAAAAACGTACTTCCGGTTGTTGGATTTTTTTGGCTAACGAACTCGTCCGAGCCACATAGACAACCAACACGTGTACCAAATTTGGACCAAATCGGACTTAAAATGCGGCCGCTAGAGTGCGAACACATATATACATATATATATATATATATATGAATTTTTTTTACACCCCAAAACGTGTTCTGGGGACCATGATCGGTGCTCATTTGCTACTCCCGACCTTGGGTCTCACCATAAGGGCCACTGCAATAGCTCATTTTTCCTATGGAAATCCGCTAATAAGTAGATGAAGCTAGAACTGTAACAATTTAGGTACAAATATTTGATTCTGTTCTTTTAGGATTTTATCACGTTTCTGAATAAATTCTCTTTTCCTAAAGCTGTTTAATAAATTGCGTTTTCCACACTCACAGCAGTGCGCAAACTAAACTTCATGACAATGTGTACACCGCTAAGTAATTATACCTCTTTGTTTTATTTTATCGCAAGGCTAAACAGCTGGAGAGCGGTAAAGTAATACTTTCCCACTCCAGCTGTTTACTTTGCACACTGTACGCAGAGTAAACAGCTGGTGTAGTCTACGTTTCGAAAATGTAAATTTTTATGGAACTAACCTCTGTAAAACAGATCATTTTAAAAACTAAAACACTAATTTAAAATGAAGGGCTGAGAAGCCAAGGGGTATACGTGTAGTGAAGTTAGTTTTGCGAAAACTCAGATTAAAGTTAAACTTTTATAATCAAATCCAGGTAAAACCGTGATCACTAAAACATTTTTAATTGCTAGGTTCTAGACTAACATAATAACAAAGATTAATTTGATTTTCATCCTCTTATTCTTTGTTGTCAGCCAATATTTGATAAAGGTTGTCACTTGTACCCCTGGGCTGTTAACACGTTCACTGCTGAGAACGAACATGTGAGCTTGACACAAAATATTGCGAGTATTTTCAATACACGATGCATTGCGTGCTTCGCACGCCAATTCCCTTATTAGAAGTATTTTCAATACACAATGCATTGCGTGCTTCGCACGCCAACCCCCACATTCGAGGTATTTTCAATACACAATGCATTGCGTATTGGTAGTATATTCAACCCCGTATTGGGAGTAAATTCAATACACAAAGCATTGCGTTCTTCGCACGCCAACCCCCGTATTGGAGTATATTCAATACAGAATGAATTGCGTGCTTCGTGCGCTAACCCCCGAATTGGGAGTATTTTCAATACACAGAGCATTGCGTGCTTCGCAGGTAAATTTTAAGCCTACGTGCTATTTACAATATTAGTGATTATTAAGTAGAAAGGTTCAAAAGTAAAATATAAAGTAATTTCTACTCATTTAGGCTATACATATAAAAAATAAAAGGTCAGCTCCTAGCATAGGAAATACGAAATTTGCGTAGCGACGAACGTGTTAACAGGAATTAGAAGTTATGTAATAAAACATAGGTTACAAGTAAATTACTTATGTAAAGAACTTGCATCACATGTATCCCTTGGCTTCTAAGCTAAATAGCTCTTCTACGAAGTAGTTTTTTTCACCACTAGATCTCTGCACATTATAGACTTACAGTTATATTCATTGGCCACAAACATTTTAAAGTGTAGAAGAGCCAGTTTCTGCACTTAACTCCATTATTCAAAAAATGTCACTTGTACCCCTTTGCTTCTCAGCCCTTCAAATGTAGCTGTAGGAAAAACGTTGTGTGTATCAAGGGTGCAAAGTTTAATTTGCCAACTGTTTATCTCGTGCGACAAAATCAACTATGCACCCTAGATACACAAATAACTATTTCATACATGTTTGTTTTCTTTTACACGATTTTAGAACAAAGGCTAAACTACATAGGTCCGCCACCAAGACAGACGCAGAGATTATGCGGAATATCCTGCTCAGCTTTATTGCAAGTAGAATCTCTGATCACACAGATTGAAAGAGGAACGAATTCCGTATTTAAGTGCGACCTGATAAAGGGTACGTTGTTTGATTGCAACCAAGCCCTGGAGGAGCCCTTGACCCACTCCACCCCACTCACACTCGGTCGTCCCTCTATCGACCTAGTCTGCTCCCTAAACTTGACGGGGCGAAAAGTTACGATACACCATACAGCATACAACATACACTACCGTACTAACATTACATCAAATACGTTAGTAAATGTTTTTACCGCCCACCCCATGTTAAACGTCCCTATCCCGAGCGGCGTGTAAAGTTCTTGTTTACAAGCTGCATGATATGTAATAGAAGCTCCATGATATGTAATAATGCATGTTATTTCATTACAACCCGCTACTAGTTCGAGAAGTGGTCGCAAGAGCGCTAGTAGTCAGCGTCAGCTGTTTAATTTGAAACAATCAATTTTGCCATAACTGAGTTGTTGTTTTCGTACAAACGTAACCTCAGTTTATTGTTTTAATATAACGGCCTATTATAGTTGATGAAAATGAGTGAATCTGAAGAAAGTCTACCTTCAGACATAGAAGAAAGTGCTAATAAAGCTGTAGGTAATGTAATACCACTTAAGTCAAAACTAAGATACGAAGAAACGTACATTAAGTATCAAAATTGGTGCCAAACGAAGGGAGTAAAAAGTCTAACAAACGAAAAGGTCCTCTTAGCCTACTTTAGCCATTTGTCTGAAACATACAGTGCAGCCAGTATTTGGACCTTTTATTCAATGATACGATTAATGCTCTCTGTAAAAAACAATGTTGACATTAGTAGATTTTCTACGTTAATTGCATTTCTAAAGAGGAAATCAGAAAACTACCAACCCAAAAAGTCAAAAGTGTTTTCTAAGAGTGATAATGTGTATTTAGTTGTAATGTCTCATTGTTATTTATATGCCTCGTTGTAAGAGGGGGGTGCTTACTTAGGGGGGGGGGTGGTAAAGTTGTGTACGTACCTAAAGCTGTAAGCGCCATGACAGCCTTGGGCTTTAACGCACTCGTGCTACGCACTCGTGCCCTCAAACTTCGCCCTCGGCTTGTAATTAGCGCTCTTACAGCTTAAGGTACGTAAATAACTATTACTTGCTACTATTCGAGTACAGTATGCGCACATTATAAACAGGGTGTGCGAGAAACACAGACAAGATTTTTGTGATTCTTTTTGATAAATTATATTGTACAGAGAGTTTCTGAAGTAAGCGAGACAATTTGTACTTTATATTTCCTGGTTTAATGTATAAAACACAAGACATAGAGTAGGCCTACTTACAACATGTTAATGTGCACAGTATGTTATTGTTTTAACAACAAATGCTCAAAAAAGCTCATTACATTAATCATAAACAATATATAAAAAATAGCGTCAAATCAAATTAGACTCTTTGAGTGCACAAGTGACTTAACCGAATCAACATAGTTTTGAAATAATTAATTTAGTTTAAATATTTGGCAAATTTTTTTACGAATTCCAGACTTCAGTGGATAATTATCCTAAAAAAAATTACCTTTTAGTAATTATATACATATATCAGGTGTTATAAAAGTATAGGATCCCTTTGAAATTGTAGACAACGGAAAGTAGAAAATAAAAAATTTGGGAATATCTTTGGATGATTAGTAACACTTTTACAAACACTCAAAACAACTCCCTCTCCCCGGAGGAGTCCTGTGTGGGGCAACTCAAATTTTGGGTGTAAACTTCTATAGGGCGCACCAATTCCAAAATATTCTGCGGGCGGTGAATCAGATTTTACCGTCACGTATTTTCCGTCACGCTCTACTATATATAGTACACATGTGTATATAGCAGAGTATACATTTTACTTGGTAATACATCTGAAATGGACATTGTGCTTCCTCATTTCGTAAGTTGTTTCCAAATAGTTTACTTGGTAATACCTCTGAAATGGACATTGTGCTTCCTCATTTCCTAAGTTGTTTTAAAATAGTTTTCTTGGTAATAACTCTAAAATCGACATTTGCTTCCTCATAGTATAAACTGTGTTACAATAATTTACTTGGTAATACCTCTGAAATGGACATTGTGCTTCCTCATTTTATAAATTGTGTTAAATAGTTTGCTTGGTAATACCTCTAAAATGGACATTGTGCTTCATCATTTTGTAAGTTGTGTTAAAATAGTTTGCTTGGTAATACCTCTGAAAAATTGTGCTTCCTTATTTTGTAAGTTGTGTTAAAATAGTTTAATCGGTGGTGTTAAAATAATCAAATTTCATACTAAACCAATTTGAGCAACGATTTACATTCATTACAGTTTTCACTTCTGTCGACAGTCCCACGACTGCTTTCTTTTTTCTATGTGCCAAGGCGAAAAGGTACATAGTAGGGTAACATCAAACATATGCGAAGGTTCATCTATTTTAGGTGAACTTTTTTATAAATAAATTACGAAAATAACAAAGTTTGATCATTTTATGTGCGTACCATGATACACGGTAATTTAATAAGTGATGGAAGCAATCGGAATACTAAAAGACGATTTTGCTCTCAATATTTTTGCTGTAGAAGCTAGATTTCTCATTTTGTAAGTTGTGTTAAAATAGTTTACTTGGTAGTGTAAAAATAATCAAATTTTGTGTACTTTGCAAATTTGATTATGTGGGATTTTTTAGCAACCAAATAATGTCCATAATATATTTTATATTTATCAGAATATCGTCATAGAAGTTTACACTTCTACCGTGTGGTCTGGATTCTTTTATTTTTAAAGTAAACATACGGCTTTTGACACATCATTTTGTTTGTCTTTAAATCACAAACATTTTAACACCAAGCAAAGTTAGATAAAACAACCCTATCCAAAATGGCGGCCGAAAAACTTTTTTCTCCAAAAATACTGGACGCAATTTTAATAGTTTAAAAGAGAAAGCGATCTGTAAGGAAGTGGAAAAGTGACTTTGAAATGTCTTTCGATTAATAGATCCCACTTTCACGAGCTTACAACGCCAACCCCTCCCTCCAAGGAGGAACATAACTTGTTCTGTTTGGTCGGAACATTTATTATGTTGATCATATAACCCACCATTTTGGATATTGTTGACGAACTTTACTCTGCTTGGTATCAAAATGTTTGTGATTTGAGGACCAACAATAATTATGTGTCACAAGCAGTATATTGTGTTGCATAACTGGACAAATATATCTCATTCTAATCTTTATATCTAATTAAAATTAACAACTAATTTTACAATTTTGTATTTTAACAGTTAAGCAATATGGTAAAAGAAAACGGACCACTTTGTGCCAGTCGGGGCAGGATAGATCTTGTTAGATCCTGCAGCTTTTTGGTCTATTCCTGTCTCCAACGCCTACGTCATACCCCGACATGATTTCAACTAAGTTCATATGGTTACTTTTCAAAATAAACTCTTGAAAACTTTTTTTAAACTTTAAAATGCTTTTTTAACTTTATTATCCTTAATTTTGATTAAATTTAACTCCTTTTTACTCTAATTAATTTATTAATTTTCTCTAATTAATTTTAAGTAATTCCACTAATTGATGCCATTGCAATCGGCCAATTAGATGCTGCAACGCGTTGGTTTTCTATGTCGCTTGGACAAGTTCGTTAGCCAAAAATCAAACGACTTGAAGCACGTTTCTTGACCGGAAATAACAAAGTTTTTAGAATGTTCGTACTAAAATGAAATTTGTGTTCGGTTTACCTAAAAAATATAAAAGAGATTTTCTGCACAATTTGTTTATTTAAACGACCTATAGCTCGTCTGGTTCCCCCAAAACATAAAACACCATAAAAATACCCTGTTCAATTCCATATAGGGTATTTTACCTTGGGGGCAGCTTCTGATGCGCAGTCTGTAAACGAAGAAATCCAACGCGAAGAAGCAGCATGTTAGCCGGGGCTGGAGGACGAGGTGCAAACAAATTCTACTAATATATTTCAGCGCCTTCATGAGTAGACCAATTTACCAAATAGTAAGTTGAAATCTTAAAACATATGAACTTAATTTCGTAAATTCGGTCAATCCATGTCAGCTGTTTAGCGGCGTGGTCGAATTATGTTTTTAATTGTATTAAACATTGCGTTCATCGTATAATTTCGGGCAAGCACTATGATGACTATATAAATGAACCTGTGAGGATATTATTCAGAGTTAATATTACATTTTACTTTGAAGATAAATCGTCTGTCATTTCGAGTAAACAGTGCTTAACCTACAATTTAACAGAAGTTGGTATCAAGCGGTGAACTATTCAAGACCCCTGAGGCGATCCCTTGCCTAGCCGTCTGTCACGTACAGCATTGATATTCATTGCCAGTTTAATAGTGTGTAGGGAATGTAAATATATAATAACCTGCATTTCATGACGCACTTAGAATGATGCTAATTTTCAACGGATTGCTGTTGTAACCGGCTAAGCTAGGGTTAAGCAAGGTATGCCTCCGAAAAGAAACCCAAGAAACCGGTTGTAAAAAGGATTGATATGTATGCAAGGCGGGGAGCTTGAAATTTTGTTCAACACTGTTTTACGGTGCTTTATTAGTAAACTCTCTGAAGCCAAGTAATCTTGAATCCTCGCCCCTATTTCCCGTTATAAAAGTGCCACGCTATTCAACGTTGAAAGAAATGAACTACACAGGTTTCTACAATATGTACATCCAATTATATGCTACTAGAGGTTCCGTCCCTGCTCGCCTCGCTAAAAACGCTATTGACCTATAAACTAACCTAAAAACGCTGTTGGTTATTAAAAAAATTTACCGATTCTAAATTTGTCAAGTAGGTTGTAAGTAGGTAATAAATGTAAATGCTTTCAAGAATAATGTGTGTTGGTTCAGTATAGGCCTAACCTAAAATTGTGTAAAGCTTTTGATCCAAATCAGCTGTTTTATTTATAACCAGCTGGTACCTGCCGCTACGCTCGCAGATGTGATTAAATAAATAAAAGGACTATCGGCTAAATATTGTGCCTTACCATTACACGCAATTAAAAACAACTATTTTAGATCCGAGTCCCATGGCCTAAAAACGCACAGTGGGTTTTGCCCAAATCCGAAGTAGCCTATCCTTTTATTAGCTATGCTAAAACGCTATGCCAATAAACGCTAAGAATCCCGTTTTCAACCAATTTGTTACTCATAACTCCCGTACGAAAATAAAAATTACAAATCAGGTTTTGAGGTGTATTTAACATCTATGAGTACATTTCACATTATTGCAAACAGATTTAATATATATATTTAACGGTTAAAGCAGCGTATACAGTAAAATAAATAATTCGACCACGCAGCTGGACCGCTGACGTGAGTTGAGCAAATTTCCAAAATTAAATTTATATGCCTACGTTTTAGGGTTTCAACCAACAATTTGGGAAATAGGTCTACTCACGAAGGCGTTGAACAGCTGTCTGTGTGTACGTAATATATTAGTAGAATTTGTTTGCGAATAGTGTCCTCGCAAGTTTGCACCACTTGGCTTCGAACCGGGTACTTTTATGGTATTTTACGTTTTGGTCGATTTTGGGGGAACCAAGCGAGCTATAAGGTCGCGTAAAAAATACAAAATGTGCAGAATAACATGCTACATTTATATTTCTAGAAAAAACTGTAAAAATGTTCATTCTAGTAGTAAAAATCTCAAAAAATAGTTACTTCCGGTCAAAAAACGTCCTTCCGGTTGTTGGATTTTTTTGGCTAACGAACTAGTCCGAGCTACGTAGACAAACAACACGTGTACCAAATTTGGACCAAATCGGACTTAAAATGGGGCCGCTAGATTGCGAACACATATATACATATATATATTAATTTTAATGAGGACCATGATCAGTGCTCATTTGCTACTCCCGACCTTGGGTTTCACTGCAATAGCTCATTTTTCCTATGGAAATTCTCTAATAAAACACAAACGAGCTTGTCAAAAAGTTAAGCTTTTGATCCAAATCTGTTGTTTTATTTATAATGGGCACATGTTACGTCCGTTCACGAAACTCCTAAATTTTACATTTTTCAATTTTTAAATAAGAACCCTAAATATTTCTGGGATAAAAACTTGTCTATTTTCCGTTTACAGTTTAATTGATAGCATCGTTGTCCATGCTACTGAAACGGAGATCTTGCCCTAGTAGCCCGCATGAAAACATCAACCTCATAAAACTCATTTAAACTATTTATTAGGAATATGTTTCCCTTGATATTGTTTTTGATTGATATTTATATTTTCAAGAATAATTTGTATATTTGTATATTTCATTAATACAAAGTTAAAGAAATAGATGTTTTGTTTACATTTATTTTGATTGGAAGAGCTGTTTTTTTTTTTTTTAGGAAATTAAATGCTTGAATATTGCACAGCAATAACTGAATAATAATATAAAAACTTTAGGAAAAATCTTTAAATTCTAAATTTGTTATCAAACTGAATTAAGGATTGAGAAAAATAAACACTAACTTTAGTTTACAGAAAACATCAGAGCATTATTGGTGCTGTACTATTTATCATGACCTAAATTCTGATGTATATTACTGTAGTAATTATTTGGAGAGTATATTATTTTATTTGGGAGAATATATTTGCTTTCAGAAAACAATTTTAAAAATTTTTTAGAATTGAAATAGCTCAGCAATACACGTTAGAATAAAACTAATGTAATGTTAGTTTTTTGTAGTTTAAACTTCATAATGGGGTTTACTTAAACATGAGGTACGTTACTGAATTGAAGAAATTTGGATCTTGACTTGAACACTGAGACAAGGATATTCATAACTATTCAATGTCGTAATGAATAGGAGCCGATGTAGTTAGGTCAGGTAGTAGCCCGCAGTGGCGGATCCAGTGCATCATTTTGGGAGGGGAACTTTCTTGGGGGGAGGGGGGTTTAGAGGATATGTAGATTGAAATTATCAAACTAAAAATAACCAATTTAGGAGCATTTTCATGTTAAAACTTTCCTTCAGTATTTTATGTTTGTTTACAAGATTTTTAAATCCTACTAGTATTCAGATTTTGTAGGTATAATAGTTAAATAGTAATCTTTTAATTATTTGAACAGAACTACAGATGTTTAAAGAGTAGACTACTAAAAGAAAATTTTTACAACTTTGACTTCAAAGAAACAAGCTTGATACTAATTGAATTATAAATAAACAGGTAACTTTTTAGCTTAATTAAAATAACAACTAATTATAAATGAAGTTAAATTTATATTGAATGTACTTAGGCCTAACGCTATAGAGAAAGTCTTTGGTTTCCTCCTGTTTTTTCAAACCTTTCAATCGCTTGGTTGGGTTCAATAGGTAGGCTATATCGTGGATTCGTGGTGTACATATAAGAGAGACAATCCAACCAACCTTTTCTGAACCATGGTAGTACTTGTCCACTACTTCAAATGCCTTAAGGGTCTTGTTATACGGGCGCTGTTAGCGCCGCGTTGATAACGCTGAAAACCAGGCGCTGCCAAGTTATAACGTTGAAAGCGAGTCGTAAAGTGTCGTCAACGCGGGACTCTGTTAACGTGGCGTCACTCACTTCCAAGATAGACACCATTCAGTTAGGCTGTCTAGGTGTATTAAAAATACTATAAACATTTGATGAATTGTGTAGGAGGAAGGGTAGACGATGGAGCATTGTCTCACCAACATCATTCCAGCATTTAGCGTTCAATTATTTATTGCTTTAATCCTTTGACTTAACGTCATAAAGAGGTGGCTGCTTTTCGATAGCGTAAATAATTTGTTTAGTGTCAACCCTTTTGTCACTTTGAAGTGCACAATAACCACTTTGAAATAAACAATAACAACTAGAACCAGGACAAAATCGTTACGTCTAACTACTGTGGCCTCTCTGGTCTGCGCTACGAGTGCGAGTGCGCGTTGACAGCGCTCCATATAACTTGGTTCGGCGTGATAGCGCCAGGGCTCTATAACAAGGGCTATACCATTTTGATCATTTACAGTGACCCAGTATCGATCGCCTATGACGTTACCATGCTGATAGACACCAGGTGGTAATATTTCAGTAATGTGAGCGCAGTCGTTTACTCGCTGTTGTAACTCGATGGAAAGGCTTCAGTAAAATAAAATTTAGATATTTTTAATCTACATAAACTACGGATTCTAACAGTATAAAAAACTTTTATTTTAACAGGTATTTCGAATTTTAATAATTGAAAATATTTGAGAGTTATCACAGACTGACTTGGAAAAGTTACTAAGCGAGGAATTTTTTTATTTTTGAGTTGTAAACAAACTTCCAGCGGGAAAGTTGTAGCCAATGAATTGATCTAAACTATCCAATTCACCGATTTGTGATAAAATGATTACATCATTATGAAATCGTTTTTTAAATGAGCGCGAGGATGTGCCTTGCCGCCACTCCCGAAATACAGTTGTTTGATACGGGAATAACGTTTATGTGCATATTTCTTTGTTATAAAGTAATTCTTTTAATTAAATATGAAACTAATTTTTTTACGTAATTACGATTTTCTTTTTCCATCATTAATCTCTAATTTTATTTCTTTGAATGTACGTATGTACGTATGTACTGCCACGCCGCACACGCGCCTCGTCCGCCGCGCGGAACCGCCCTCCACCCAGCCAGGTAAGCCTTCAAGCCCTCTCCAAGGTGTTCCCATTCTTTTTTTTTTATTCGATTTGCCCTTAAATAACTTTTGCGAGCATACGTGGACAAGAATAGGAAATACACTCACTTTAATAATTCTTAAAAGTTGTTTGTAATTAATACACTTTATTTTATTTTACTAGCTCTAGTCAGACTCCTTCTCGGGACCGTGCCGTTTGGAGTTATTTGGTCACACACAAGAATTAATATAACCTTATATTCTAACTTAATCTTAGAGCACTTGTTAATTTTTGGTATTGGATATTTAACTTATAAATGAAAGAAATTAAGATGTGCAAATAAAACTTTTTTATTTTAAAAAACAAATTAATTTTGCTTTCGCAACTGCTTCAAATTTTCAAACAAATATAATTATTGATATTTATAGCTATTGTAATATTTACATTTACTTTGCAACGCTTTTTAGCCCAGTCAAATGGTGTTTTGAAGTGGAAAGTTCTGGTGTAATTGTTTTTATTTGTTTACTTTATGTTTTTTGGGGTGCTGAATCCAAATTTGAAGTTTTCCAACAAAAATTGTATCGGCAAATATGAAATTTATTAAAAAATAGGGGGAAAATTGTATTTTTTTTTAGTTTTTGGCTCACAACTTAAAAAGTTATTATTTTCTCCCAAATATCATCCTATATTAAAATAAAGAGCATAATAAAATTCTCTACAATTTATGTCCCTATAACTTTTTTCTACAACAAAGAAGTTTTTATAAAACAAAGTTTGAAAGTTCGGCAAAATTCACTGATTTCAGAAAAAAAGCAAAATTACTTTCTGTTATGACTTTTCCAAGTTATAATGGTATGTAAAAGTGAAAAACATCACATACACATTTTTTATTCATAAATATTACAAACTTTTAATTTAAAAATACATGTAGAATACATACAAATGACTTTGATTAAGTTAAACTTTTTAATTTCTCCGAATTTTCTTGGCCAACGGTTCCATGATTGCTGCAGAGCTGCCTTCAGGTTCTTTTTCACCTAAAAGAACATCATAATTTTGTAAGAAAAGCTTCATTTAATAAAAAAATAAAGAGTTAAAATTTAAAAAAAAAACAGTCTACTATTCTTTTTTATAATAGAATTTTATTAATTTTCTATTTTCACGATTAGTTCAATTTCAGGATAGGTATTTTTAATATAGAGATATACATTTAGTTGCTGGCAATAAAAACTATTACCTTCTGGAAAGAAAGTAACCTTGATTTGTGTGACTAGTTACCTTCATTTACTGCAGGTAGTTCCGGGTCATCATCATCTTCTTCCACTTCTAGACGTGGCATGTTGTTACAGGAGCTCTCGCAGTTAAGACAGATGATGGAGCAGCTGAGGCCTGCTTTTTTACAGCTGCAGTTTGTCTGGCACGTCTTCTTGCATTTGCAGCTAATAAGTTTCAAGACTGCGTCTGGTGCTGGTGGCAGAAGTGTAGGTATGGGCACCAAACCCTCTTTGGTTTTCTTCCAGCCCCATTGTTCAGGATATTTTTTATGTCCAAGCCAATCTTGAACCTGAAAGTAAACTCTTAGGGTATGTTGCTGTGCTGCAGCTTCCGTTGGAGGCAGGGATGCCAAATTAGCAGATGTTTTGTATGAAGACCTCAGGTAGCATTTGTATCTTAAGTTATCTAATGATGTTGCTTCCTTGTCAACAAATTTGTACAATGAAATAAAAAAGCGGTGTCCTGCGTCAATTATTGATCCAGCATCGGCCATAGGGTCTTTGAAAATACTAATGAGTTCAGTCAAGGCAGGGTTTTTCTTTAGAGTCTGGAGAAATCGGATCTTTCCCACTTTGAACAAGGCAGAAGTAGTGTCACACCCTCCCATGGCGTGCAAAAACAGTATGTTGTCAGTGATCGAGTGATCAAGTTTACAGTCTTCAGAGAAAATGAGTGTAGAAACTGTTCCTTTTCCGGGTTTTGGAAAGATTACGTTTTGATGTACACCTCTACAGCGGCCGATCATGATAACAAGTAAGTCCACGTCCTCGCCCACGATGACTGTGCAGCTATGCTGTTGTGCTAAATCTATTGCTGTGGTTACAATGAGAGTATCAGCATCCTCTTGTGCTTGTTTTGTAGTGATGTCTGCTTCCGCAAAACTGTCCCTCAACATTGAAATAAGTTGCTCTTTGTTTTTTGCATTCCCAAGGAAATTTTGTTGCGAAACTGTAGGCACCATTGTTTTGTCGATCATCAAATCCACCGATACTTGTTTACGAGATCTTCTCGCTCGCTCCACGTACTTAGTGCCTCTGCAATTTTCGTCTTGCGAGTATCCATCAAATACTACTACAGAACTGTCCTTGAACTTAGATTTCACAAAAGAAACGTAGCTTTCACAAATAGATGAAAACGATTGACCTCTACTCCACACAACCTTATGGAGCAAGTATCCTCCATCTATAACATAAACACACCCTTCAAGATTTGGTTGTTCAGTAGGTGTGAATGCTTTATATAAGGCAGACTTGGTCCCTTTCCTCATACCAAAGTCATCGAATAGAGACATTGGGTACGGGCATAGTTCGTATTTCAAAAAACCTTCAAGTTCCTCATCAGACTGCTTGGCAATTGTCATTCTGTGAACAATAGTAGTTGGATTGATAGGCACGATTTCATCATGTATTTTAAGGGAATTGTTCATTGTGGAAAGTGTCAAAACTCTGTCTTTTCTGTAAAACTTGACCTGTTGAAAATCACTTCCCACAATTGGATTGATAGCAATCTGGCCAATCTCCTTAGCCTTGTGGCAGTTTATATTTCTGTCTCCCACAACACCTGTGCTAAGAGAAAATATATGTGGGACATCAGCGAATGGTTTGTGTTGCGTAAACCAATCATCTAACTTTTTCAAATCATTTCCATCTCTTTTGATTCTAGCTTCTCTCATTTCAACGTGTTGTTCAGAGCTGGTTAATGTCACTCCACACATCTTCTCCATTTCTTCGCAAATGTTTTGTAGTGAAGTCATTCCTTTTGTCCACCTGCACAGAACACCTTCACTTACACCACGGCCGTGGGTCAGCCCTCCAGCAATTTTCATTACTCTCATGAGAGATTGCTCTATGGACATGTCCGTCCATGTTCCACTCCAGAACTTGTTGGTCCTTCGAACGGTAAATCCACCACCAATAAACTTTTCGTACTCCTCAGGGCTCATTTTGTCTTTCAACGAGTGCATGTCTTGGAGGTACAGATGACAGCACTTCGCATACAAGAAATGTCCGCTTGCATGAAAATACGGTAGCATCTGATAAATAACTTGGAGGTGTAGGTTCCAGTTCGCCGATCTTTCAGCTTCTATGAATAGTTTAACAAGTGTTACCATCTCAAAGTATTGGATCCAAAGTTTAGAAGTAGCACCACGATGAGCTAAAACTTGGAGCTTATCACTTGACATCGTTACGGAACAATTATGTTACATCTCTGCACCAATGGCACCGCACTATGACAGTATATGGCAACGTGAACGAATGCAAAGCATGCAAGTACTGACGACTACACTACAGTAGCGGGCCAAGGCCGTCTATAAATAGGCCGGTGAGCGACAAGTAGACGCCTGTCGGCGCGCCCCCCCCCCCCGCACACCAACCTTTGTAGGCCTACACAACAGATTCACAACGCCAAATCAAAGCTCACAAAAACCACTTGCATCTTAGTGTGTTAAATTATACTGGCCTAAATGAGTACTTACTAAGAAAGTCACTGATTATAATACAGGTTTTGCTTTTACACTTAGTTGTCAGTTTTTTTCCTTATATTCAACGCGTCTTTGCCAGTTACATATAGGCTTTACATAAAAACCGTAAAGACATAAATTGTAGGAAATTTCACGTGCTTTAATTTAATTTAAGATTATATTTTGGCTAAAACGCTTAATTTCAAAGTTATAAGCCAAAAAATAGAAACAAAGCACTTTTTTGTGTATTTTTTAAAAATATTTCATATTTGCCGAAATAATTTTTGTTGGAAAACATCAGATTCCTGTTCAGCAACCCTAAAAACATAAAACAAGCCATAAAAAACAATTACACCAGAACTTTCCACTTCGAGCCCTTTTTAAACACCATTTGACTGGGCTATTTTATACCATTGTGAGAATAGGGAATATTCCGGAATGATTTTACTTTTATACTTTCCCCTGAACTTGCTATTACTTTTGAATTTAATTTTAAAACTTTATTTATGGATTTTATTTAACTTTAATATATAGCTGGTTATTTGCTACTCACAAATAAGATTTATCGCGGCTCTCCTCCTTGGTGGTTTAAGCCTTGGAATGAGGTCCTTGGACCTCTTCTTTCTTCCTGTCTTCTCTCCTCTAGGATTTCTCCTCTTCTTTAATGTAGAGCGATTTCTTACGGCCCGCTGATCTGTACCGGAGTTTGTGATTTTTGCCGACCTACTGCTGCTTCTGCAAACTTTTACGTGGTCCTCGTGTGGGTATCAAAACGCAAATAAACAGAATTTATCTCCCTTCTACCTCGTCCGGTCTAATTTGGAGTCAAGAGACTTACTCTGCCTTTTTAACACGCTTATATTAGCTTCACTTGTATGTATGTATGTATGTATGTATGTATGTTCGTTTGTAAGTAACTCTCCTTTGAACTAAAAGCCAGTGGCTAATTACTGTTATTATATCTCTCTTACGCGAGTTCAATCGTTGGCCGAGCTGTCTAAGGCGCGGGTCGTCGCTGACGTCAATCCCCGATTGTGGGTTCTAATCCCGTCCACGGCCGAATTTTTTTTTTTTTCAATAATTAATCGAACTAAAAAGTAAAAAATAAGTATAGTTTAAAAAAACTAAAAAACACGCTTTTAGAGCATGTCAAACTAAAAAGTTAAAAATAATTTTTCAAATAAGCTTAAAACAATAATAAACGATAAATACTAGCATTATTGTAAAAAAAGCGTGGGGCGCTTTGTCCATATTTCTCGTACATCGAGAGCCCAACGCTTTTTTTACAATAATGCTAGTATTTATCGTTTATTATTGTTTTAAGCTTATTTGAAAAATTATTTTTAACTTTTTAGTTTGATATGCTCTAAAAGCGTGTTTTTTAGTTTTTTTAAACTATACTTATTTGAGTAACTTTGTTTCTCATGTGTTTTATCTGGGTTTCTACGTTGTAGAATTTTACTTAAATTAGGTCCCACGACTTTTTTTCATTAAATCACTTTGATTTCGTCGATAATTACGAATTTCCTTTGCAGAGCAATAAGTAATTGTATTGGCTTCGGTGGTAGTAGAATGACGTAATGTCTTCAGCCTCCCTTCGCTGTGTTTACCCAACCCATTCTGGTCCGTACAGGAATTTGATACTTTTTTTATTTAATTCTTTCGAAGTGCTCTAATTTCGTAACCCCTGGTCCGATTTTTGATTTCTTTGGCTCATTGGATTCTTGGCCATTTCCTGATTCCTTCCTCCTTTGAGTTGTTGTTCTAGGGTTCCTGGTTCCCCAGTTATCGCCTTCGTTAGTTTTCTTTAAAATTTTGAATTTTATTTTTTCCAAATTGGTCTAAATTGAAATTTTTTTGGTTCTATCCTCTTCTCCTGGTTCCCAAACTTCCAAAACTGTTCTTCTTTTTTTTTCTTCACTTTGGGCACGGTTCTGTGGCCTGTTTTGTGTGACTCGTCAAATTTTGGATTTGGCAACCCCCCTTTTTGGTTTATGCCCCCTTCTCACATGGTATTTTACATTCACATATTTATTACATATTATTTCGTATATATTTATTTCTATATACCTTTATTTCCCTTTATTTAATTGGTTATTTTATTTTATCTATTTTTGAGCCTTTTCTTTCAAAAATATTTAATTATGTTAATTTATTTTTTGTTGATTATTATTAATTTATTATTCTTTAATTTATCCCCAATTTAGGCCTTTGAATTATTTTAATTTGTTACTTTTAGCATTTTTTACCTAAGTCTTTGTTTTATAACTTCTTAATTATTTTTATTAAAACAATTCTGTTAGTTAGTTTCTTATTGGCTTCTTCTCCTCTATTCATTTCATTAAAAGAATTTACAATTTTTATATCTTAAAATAACATGGTGTCTAATGGAACATAACAACAGTACATTGATTTGCAGTACTGGACAAAACTCGACATGAATTTTCCTGTCGGTTTCTCTTAGAATAATTCACTGAGCCTTGCTTCTATTGCGTTTAACATTGACTAGGCCTTCAATTTACAATATAATTATTTTAAATTATTTCATTTCACTTTACATATATTTTTCCCTTTATAATTTACTTACAATGTGTTATTATATTTACTACTTATCCTAATTTTGAATATTTAGGCCTTCTGGCTTCTATTTACAACTTTTTGTTTTAGGCCTAATTACTTTTGGTAATTAGTTTTTTGTGTCGGGTTTTTGCCCGTCGCAGTACGTATGGTTTCTTTCTTTTATGTATTTTTTAAACGTTAACCTCCAACTTAACTTTTTGTGTCCACTACAATAATATCAAATTTTAATTATAAATTATAATTAGTTTATGTTAAAATAAAATGTTTACTTTTTTCTAGCTGGCATAATTACCTGGGGACAAGTGATTTACTATATTACGTTAAAATAACAATATGTACATAAACGTTATTCCCGTATCAAACAACTGTACTTCAGGAGTGGCGGCAAGGCAACTCCTCGCGCTCATTTAAAAAACGATTTCATAATGATGTTAATCATTTTATCACAAATCAGTGAATTGGATAGTTTAGATCAATTCATTGGCTATAACTTTCCCGCTGGAAGTTTTTTTATAACCCAAAAATAAAAAATTTCCTCGCTTAGTAACTTTTTCATGTCAGTCAGTGATAATTCTCAAATACTTTCAATTATTTAAATTCAAAATACCTGTTAAAATAAAAGTTTTTTATACTGTTAGAATCCGTAGTTTATGTAGATTCAGAATATCTAAGTTTTATTTTAGTGAAGCTTTTCTGCCGAGTTACAACAGCGAGTTAACGACTGCGCGCACAAGGAGTCCACTGCTCTAGAATTGCAGTTATCAGCACAGTGACGTCAGAGTGAAACTGGCGGCACAGTGCCGAGATCAAAGAAACGGTTTAGCCCTTGTTATAGAGCCCTGGATAGCGCCCGTTTAACGCGTATTCGCCGGCTTTTACAGCGCTTGTATAACACGGCCTAAGGAGGGACATTTCCGCACTTGCACTGCTGACTGGCAAGGTACACAGAACTTGAATAAGCGTCTGGATGAAGGAGAAAACATCTTTGTCACAAATATTTAGTAGGCCTATTTATTACTCGGTAAAAAAAACAAAACATGAATTTCATGTAACATAAAAGTTGCTTAGTCCTACATTGATCACTGTAATTAATTTTGGCATGGACTGCTTTTTTGATATTCTTGCAAAGAATTATACACTGTACAATACTTTATAACATACAGTACTTTGTCGGAAGGGCGAGTAAAAAAGAATATATCAAAGACCCGTATTAAAAAAAGTGATTACATTGTAATTCTCAAAGCAACACTTTATTATTGTATTGTACTGCAATAAATTCTCTTCATCTCTACATCTTTGAAAATATTTCTTAGATAACATAATTAATTATGCGTATATTCTCAATTTTGTAAAAAGAATAATACAGATTATCAAATTCAAAAAATTATGCCTACCACACGGATTGTTGATGCATAATTCCGAGAACCATAGTCTAAGGCTGGCCAGTAGACCCTTACTCGCGCCGCGCCGTCTCGTCGTCGTCGTTTTACCGCAACGCTTCAGCATTAATATTAGTACAGACTGATAAAACACGGACTTGAGTTCAAAATATCGGTTTGATTGCAATTCAATATTTATGACTTTTAGATGTAATGTGATTGTAATATGCACCTAAGATATTTGCCGTCAAAATGTATACATGGCTTCCTATTTTTTCCTTTTTTTTTTGAGGTTGGGGAACGTTCCCCCCGTGCCCCCCCCCCCCCCCGTTGGATCCGCCTCTGGTAGCGCGGCAAGCCTCTATATAAGGGCCATGCTATCAACTAAACTGTAAACGGACAGTAGATTAATCTCTGAAAAGTCCTCTAGATGCAAATGAAAATTTCGTCAAAATGTGTTCAGCCATTCTGGAGATTAGCCCGGACAAACAAACTGTATTTAATTCAACCACTCGAAATCAATGTTGAAAAAATCAAAATGTCTGTAAATAATTTTTTTTAAATACTCCCAAATATCGTTGTGTGGCATATCGTTTGAAAGCTTATTTAATTCTGAATCCACAAAGAAGAATAATTAATATTAAAAAAAAATAGTACTGCAAAGTGGGGCAAAATAGGAAAACACGATTTCGTTGTTTTTGGCCGCCATTTTGAATCGGTTAAAGATATGGATGTGCAAATGTTACAGTTGGGTTTCTCTTAAAATTCTACATCGAAATGATGTATCTCATGACCACCTTCCTATTAAAAAAAATTAAGTTCATTCCAAGATGGCGGATCCAAAATGGCGGACAAAATTTCAAACTAGCCAAAAAGTAGTTCTTTTATGGTTTTGAATAACTGCTTGTATTTCTATCTCATAAGACTCGTACATTTTGAGATATTAAGCCGTACCCATACTTTTTTGACACCTTGTATATATTTATATATGTGTTCACACTCTAGCGGCCGCACTTTAAGTCCGATTTGGTTCCAATTTGGTACACATGATGGTTGTTAACGTAGCTCGGACGAGTTCGTTAGCCAAAAAAATTCAACAACCGGAAGCATGTTTTTTGACCGGAAGTAACTATTTTTTTAGTTTTTTCCAACGAGAATGATTTTTTTTTAGAGTTTTTTCTTCAAGCTCGCTTGGTTCCCCCGAAATCGATCAAAACGTAAAATACCATAGAAGTACCCGGTTCAAAGCCATGTGGTGCATTCTGCCGGGTGGTTGGCGGGCGAAGCACACAATGCATTGTGCATTGAAAGCACTTCCAATACGGGGGTTGGCGTGCGAAGCACGCAATGCACTGTGTATTGAAAATACTCCCAATCTCCCAATAAGAAGAATGGCGAGCGAACCATTTTGCAGCTATTCAGCACCGTCGTGAATAGACCTATTTCCCAAATTGTTGGTTGAAACCCTAAAACTTAGGCCTATAAACTTAATTTTGGAAATTTGCTCAACTCACGTCAGCGGTTCAGCTGCGTGTTCGAATTATTTAACACTTTAATGAGCGCGAGATTTGACAATGCCTTCACTAATATATCTTCTGTATGCCACGTGAAAACAATTACAAGTAAAAATAGTTGGAAACAATTTATTCGCTCTATTTATTGCCCGCGAGACAGTTTTATTTCACAACAGGTGTTGAGGAAAGACACGACTATTTAAAGCAATGGTTTGTGTATAGTATAGCTTACAGTGTTGCCAAGTCAACGGCTAGTCAAACAACACGACGTTGACTTAAATAAAATCAATAAACCTACCGACATGGAAAACTCGCACACTTATAAACTGCTGGGTACAGGGAACGATATTTCATTGATAAATCAAATTGTGTTCACAATGTGAAATGATGATCGGATCGTAACAGATTTGCGATGTAGCGTCATTCCCGTTAATGACATAAGAAGTTAATGTTTTATGTACAAGTATGGGTAATGAAATAAAAATGTTTTGATCGATTTTTGCAGCTCAAATTAAAACTTTGTCCTTAGGAATTCAGCTAGTATTTTCCTGTATTTGCGGTTGGTATTTTTGGTTGTGGTCAGGGACATATAGGGGGTGGGGGCAAGGAGTGCGTCACCCAACCCCCTATAATTTTAAAAACCAAAAGTGAAATTTGAGATTTTGAGAGAAAAGTTGATATTGGTATTAAATTGCTCGGAAAAAAACTCCAACATTGAGTTCGAGTTTCAAAAATGTTTCTTGGTAATTACCAACATTCACAAATAACAAGCAAGTTATAATTTCCAATCCAAAAATGTTGGACAAGTCAAAATATTTCTGTACCCAATAAATACATTGTATTCTTTTAAAAGATGTTCCAGGAAATTTAGTTCCAACCCTTGTTAAAACTCTTCAAGTTCTCAATTCAGCACGTGCAGTGTTAAAAACCCTACATAGACAAGTCTATTTTACAAAAACAATCCGAGGGTGAGCCTCGGCGGCCCCATCTCCACTGGGATTTATTTCACACAACGTAAACCAGAGCCCCTTCTGCGGGTTGGAACCCCCCCCCCCCCCCCACAGAAGTTGGGAAATGTGGTCAAAATTGTTGGGAAGTTTTAGACCCCCATCCCCCACCCCAAATAATTTGTTGTAGAAACGTCCCTGGTTGGTGTATACAAAATAACAAATACTTTTCACCTCGGCCTTTAGACAGATTTCCGGGTCCCCATTTACAGAAGCCACAATCTAGGAGTCTGGTGTAAGGGCGCGTCATCTCTTTTGCTTTCTCCCCAAGTCTGACTTGTCAGTACAACCGATTCCACGAAAACTAATTCTCACAAATTACATAGATACAACTCCGTTATAAACTGCGCCTCATTTATTTTATAATTTTACATACTCGCTTACGATAATTATATCAAAACATTATCACCTTTAAGAGAAAACGATGTGAAATAAATATAATTTGACCGTCCAGCTGGACCACTGACCTGATTTGAGCGAACTTCCGAAATTATGTTCGTTTGTTTCATGATTTCAACCAACTATTTGGGAAATCAATCTACTGCGAGATATATTGGTAGAATTTGTTCGCACCTCAGCCTCCAGCCCCGGCTCACACGCTGCTCGTTCCGCTCGCACATCGACCTTGCTGCTTCGAATTATGGACTACGCTTTGAGAGTTTGCATCCCGGCCAACCGTCGGGCTCGGATAACAAGCTGCCCCTACGGTAAAATCACGTGGGTTTCAACAGGGTATTTTAATACTGTTTCGCGTTTTGATCGATTTTGGGGGCTATAAGGTTGTGTTAAAAAACAGAATGTCCAGAATAATCTCTTATATTAATTGTTTTTAGATAAAACCTCTAAAAAGTTGCAATCTAGTACGAAAAATCTTTAAAATTTTTTACTTCCGATCAAAAAACGTGCTTCCGAGCGACTTGGAAAACTAACATGAGAACCAAATTTGAACAAAATCGGACGTACAATGTGGCCAAAAATCTAAATATATATATATATGTATAGTCATAGTAAAATAGTATATATATATAAAATCGAAATACCACTGACTCACTGATGATCACTACATCTCAAAAACGACAAAACATATTAACTTGAGACTTAATTAACATAGTGGTTCCCCTTATGCTTTAGATTTGCAATAAGACGGGATTTTAAAATATTTTGCGTTTAAGGTCTTATTTAAAAATAAGAAAGTAAAAAGCGTTAGAAATATAGATAAAAGCCAAATGCCACTGACTCACTATTCACCACTATTTCTAAAAAACGACAAAACATATTAACTTCAGACTTAACATAGTGGTTCCCCTTATTATGCTCTAGATGTGTAATAAGACGGGATTTTTAAATGTTTTGCGTTTAAGGTTTTTAAAATGTAAAAAGCGTTAGAAACATAGAAAATATCCAAATACCACTGACTGGCTCCGATGATCGCTATTTCTCAAAAACTACCAAACGTATTAACTTGAGACTTAACATAGTGGTTCCCCTTATGCTCTAGATGTGTAATAAGACGGGATTT
>JAGFPH010000087.1:1001467-1016406 GCA_018207615.1 Philaenus spumarius
GAATGAAATTTGGTATGTAGCTTCCTCTAGGGCCATAGGTGCTCACTAAGAAAGGGTATGAAAAATTTCGAAATTTTATGAGGAGTTTGGGGGGATCAAAGTTACTAAAATCATAATTTCAGATCTTTTATTATTATGACAATAGTGCTTTTATTATTTAAGATCTATAATATATATAAAAGCCAAATACCACTGACTGACTGAACACTTAAAAGGAATACAATTACGTTAAAAAGACTAAAAATACCAACCACCACGGGCAACGCCGTACGGGTCAGCTAGTATATGTATATAGTCAAATAATAATTTTTAAAAACATAATTTCAGGTTAGGCCTATGCTGAACCAAAACAGGTTTCTTGAACAGATTTACATTCATTCCGTAGCAACCAAATTAGCAAATTTATACATTTAAAAAATGCGTATTTTTATCTTAAGTACTTTATGCTCCACTTTGATTCTATGTCATTCAGTCAGTACAAAGCCTCTTTCTTTTTAGCAATAGGACATGACGTCAATATTCTGCGATTCTTCCCCCCCCCTACGTTAGCCTAATAATTAATGTACAAGAAGAAATCCGAGGTAAATGGGTCTAGTATTTAGTTACAATCTTTATCGGTTATAACTTTACAGCTCCGTCTTTGATCAATTACAAGTAGTAGCAACGACGGGACGCGGCGTCGCATTGCGGGGATGACGTCACCTGCTGGATATCATTAGGTACATGCAACGCGTGACTGGCTAAACCGCAAGGTCTCGTGAAGGCTTTCTCCCGATACGTATAAAAACAATTAAATAATCGACTACCTTAACCCTTCAAGAAAAACTATGATTCAATCACTTTAGGGCAAAAAGGGGTGAGGGGCACGTTCTCGATGAGTGATTTTTACTAATTGCTATTACAGTAATTACGTAAAAATCATTAGTTTTCATTAACAAAAATAGATTTTGATACTTTTAGGTAAAAAAGTAAAGTAAAATAACAGATATTGTCAGTGAAATAAGTAAACTACACAAATACAATAGAAACTCGCTAACACGACCCTCAATAACACGACTTCTTGGATAATAAGTGCATTTTTCTAATCCCCTTGAGATTGCCATAACACTTGATGTTAAAGATACCTCTATTGCACGACTATTATTATTTTAAAAACCTCTGCAGCACGTCTTTTGCGAAACCGAACCTTCATAATAAAGGTTCAACCTCAGTAGTAAGTCGTTTTACACAACGGAACCTTTATACCACGACTTCATCCTTCCCAGTGCATAGTTCAGTGACTCGACGGAACGGATGTTTTGAAGGAAACGTTACGCTCAGTTCAAACATGAAAACCCAGCTTTCTCCCCTTCCCCACCGGGAACACTGAAGTGTTATAAGATCAATCAATGAGCTTGATAGTGCCTTGGACTACATCCATGTAATTAGCTCAACAAAAACAAAAATGATTGACTTTTTACTACATAACATGCCTTGTACATCTTCAGGATAACCTGAACATTGAAGCCCACACATTAGCTGTATTTTCGTCTACTTCACGAAATGTTTAGGCCTATATCACACATTTTATGTAAAGATAATTATAAGTAAATAATGAGCTGGACTTGTGAGAACAATATAGATGAAATAAAACAATAACACAAAATCTCACAACAAATACGTTTAATACTAGCGTTGTAGTTTGGCTTTTGTAGCTTTATCACTGAGGATGGCGACTTTGTCTTTGAAACGCGTTTGATTTATTAAACGTATTTGTTGTGAGATTTTGTGTTATTGTTTTATTTCATCTAAAGATAATTAGTTATTTTTAGTTAAAGTTAAATAAATTTGTGTGTGTCTATCAGTTTTTCTATTTTTAGTTTTTCTAATTCAGTAATTTAATGTTTATTTTTCATTTATTTAATTAAGTGTACAGCACTATGTTCAATAATTTTTGTTCTATGAATGTACATATTTTAAATGTGCGTTTTTATTTACTAACCAGTTACATTGCAGTGCATACTTTGTTACTGTGAACAATAATAATAAAATGTACTTTTTAAAACAAAACGTTCATTCAAAATGCACTTGCAGTAAGGGGATTCAGAAAAAATAGTGACCTCAATAACACACCTCTTTTAACACAGCCTTGATAACACGAACCTCAACTAGAAGAGTCCCTCGATAACAAGACTGTTTTCCAAATCCCTTTGAGTCTTGCTATCGAGATTCTACTGTATTATAGTTTGTCCTAACAGCCGTGCGCCCTGAAGTAAAATCGACCCTTACTCCCCCACGCGCACACACTCACACGGCCTAGCTGCCGCTAATGGTTCTTCTATGAATCACCGACTAGCCCCAGTGCTACAAAATCACATTTTTATAACTGTTAGCTTTTCTTAATTTTTACTCTAATTGCTAAACTCTAAATATTATTCCTCGCGAAATGAGTCCAAACACGGTACAATTGTGACAACTCTAAGCGGTTTTATGGTCAGTAGGTTACAAAGTAGTAAATTTTACTACTTAAAAATGGTTATTGACATTTCATTTCAATTAGCTCGATCACAATAACGCACATAATTACAGTAATTCTAGTAGTGATTTCAAACGTATGCAAAAAAAAATAAAGAAACTAAATCAGAATCAATACATTGAACTTATAAAAGAGTAAAATAAAATAATTACAATACATTTTTCAATGTTGCTGTTGTACAATAACTAATCAATCAATAAAATAGTATTATAAAACATAAAACTAACACAAGCATTGTTACATAATATGCACGAGCAAGTGCAAGCGGCCCTAGACAATATTCTAACTGATGAGGTTTCCTTCTTAAATTCGGTTGAGTAGCTACGATAGCAGCGGCGTACCATTCCTTTCAGTTTCCCCAAACATATGCCACGGGTTAAAAAGGTTAAATTTTGTATTTTTTATATTTATACGTTCATAACATACTAACTTTGTAGCAACTTGAATACAAAATTTCAATAAAAAAAGCCGCTAAACAAAAAAGTTGCTAATTTTTGTGCATGTTCTTTCGGAATTTCCCACTTTGTTCAAGGGTTATTTATTGTTTAAATCATATGTTTTGTTAGAAAGCCATGTTTACAAATAATGCAACGTTCTAATGTTTTCCAGTCAAACATGGAAAACACAGTTCAATGTTGTTAGATTTCTATTATAGGCCGTATGAATGTATTTTTATGTTTGTGCGTGAGTGTTCTGTTAAAGTTCCTAACACACAGATGTATTCAATATACATTTCCTGTAAAATAATGCCTGACAAGTGAGTAAAATATGACAGGTAATGAAACTGTTTTACTTTTGCCTACAGTTTAGTAAAGTTACGACCAGGCGCTCCTCGGGTCCCTCTTCCTCAATAACCGATGTTTCACTCCAAGTCATCAAATTTACATGTAGACATTCCAGTATACAGGAAGAAGCTCTTCGTCTCGTCGCAGTTCTCTAAACAGGTGGTGGTACTCCACATACCTTAGCCTATTTCGGTTAATTGGGTACGCGCAACAACGTCTTTATTGGGATTTTAGCTTTCTTAGGTTAGTGTCACAACTTTGCCCGTATCAATGGAAGAGTGATTTTAGGTCAGCTAAAAAATCTTAAACGGAAAGACCCACCGAGTAACATCTCTTTTTAAAGGTCTTGACAAAAGACGAAGAACAGCGAAAACCAAAGGTCTCTCCATATATATAAGCCAAATACAGTACCACTCACTGAACCATCACGATTTCTCAAAAACTACTCAATGGATTGGAATGAAATTCGGTATGTAGCTTCATCTAGGACCCTAAGTGCTCGCTAAGAAAGGTTTTCATAAAATTCGAATTTTTAGAGGGGGTTTGGGGGGCCAAAGTTACTAAAAATTCCACCGAACGGATTGGAATGAAATTTGGTATGTAGCTTCCTCTAGGGCCCTAGCTGCTCGGTAAGAAAGGTTTTCAACAAATTTGTAATTTTAGGGGAGGTTTGGGGGGGGGGGTCAAAATTACTAAAATACATTGTGTATTATATTTATTGATATATATTTTTTTGTTATATACATTTAACTTTTATTTGTCTACCCGTGCAAACCCGGATCGGGCAGCTAGTATAATTATATTAAAACTAACCTACAAAGCATTGATTGTTAATAATAATTAACTGATTCTAAATTTACTACATTGGTTGCTATGGTGATGAATGTAAATGCGTGCAATAAACATGTGTTGGTTCAGTTTTACCTAAAATTGTGTTATGCTTTTGAATCGGCTGTTTTATGTTTTATGTATATATCTGAGAGTAAACCCACAGGATTTTAATTATTTTTCTGCTTAAAGATCAATATTTTGCTAGTTATTTCTTACTGAGCATCTCAACCCCATAAGAGTATACCTTCAGATGTTCTACAACGGGCAGGACAAGTGTAATTCCTGGAAATTTCGGTTTAAAAAAAGTTTTGTGAAAAACGATATTTCTAGGCCAGCAAGGGAATCTTGAACGTATATGGCGTTATCAGTGAAAGCTGACTGTTGAACCCTAGCTTGTCTGGAAATGAAAAATAACTTAGCCTATATTTAATGATTTCTTAGGGAAACACATTATGCTAAACACGGGTGTGTTAGCCATCCAATTCCCAAATCGTAATATTAAAAGATGTTTACGTAATTCAAGTTTAAAGTTAAGGGGAAATTTCAAATTTTTCAAAATCCGAAAAGAAAGGTGTTTTTGATTTACACAAGAGTAGACCTGAAATAAATGTAAAATGAATTACAAACAAATTTTGAGTATTTTAGAAAATAACTAAAATGACGAAGTTCAGACGTCATTTAAGTATGAAAAAAATAAAGTTTATTAAAGGTAAAGTATAACATGTGATAGAGAAGGAAATGTTTTAAAGTAAAACAAAGAAAAATTTAAATATTATTTTAGAAGAAAGGGTGAGAGTTTTCACACCTTAAAGTCCGGTTAAAAAAGAAAATTGAAGTTTTAAAGCTTCTAAGAATTAAAGCTAGAGTGGGAGAATGTATTAATGTGTAAAACCACCAATATATGCAATAAATTTCGGAAAATTAATTAACCAATCAAATTGAAAAGTCCCACAGCTCAAAGAAAAATACAGCAAACTTCACGAAATAGCGGCTAGTGTGTAAATTCCAAAGGAACTTCAATGTGTCGAAAAGGAAAATCGCAAGAAAGAAAAACTCGGAGACTTTTTCGGGAGACGTTGCGCGAAAAGCACGCGCGGGCCGCGAAAGATAACGAGACGTCGCACGATAACCGTTTGAATTGGAGGTGTAAGAAGAAAACCCACGCAGCAAGAAGAGTCAACTCGCGGGAGAATCCGACGACGCCGAGCAAAGAAGCTATAAACAAAAGAAACAGAACAATGGAAGACATCTTCTGTCACAAGATAAGATTATGAGCGGGGAAGCGCGCCAATCAGCAGCGAGCAGACAGTAATACCAACGTAAGACCAGAACTAATTACAAGGTAACAATAGTTTTAATTAGTTTAACCTGGAATAAAAAAGGAAAATGAAGAGGATGATTAGGGAAACCGACTGGAGAAGAAAAATCCCGGAAAAAAAGGAACTACAACTACAACTTTTGAAGAAAGAAACGAAGAGTAAATTATGAGAGGATGGTAACCTAAATAGTGGAAAACAGCCCTTTATAAGCACCAGGGTGGCTCAACAGTCTCTTATACATTTAGACTCATAGATTTTCAAAGTATTACTACGTTTATGGATTTTAATTACTGTTTAGTCTTAACGACGAGGGAACGGAACAAGTGAACCCAGGATTTCAAGAAGACATCTGCCAGAGTACAGCTGTAACAGATCAACACGCCTACAGGACCACAGCACGCTGTTCACCTGTACAAGACGTCAGGCACAGACCGCAATCAACGAGAGCGTCTCGACCCTGCTGGCCAACCTGCAACCAACGCGGACATCACCAACACCGTCAAGCCGGCCAACTTAAGCGTACCTAAGGTGTGTGAAAAGCGTACGTACGTTATTTCCCCAAGTAAAATTTGCCTGATTCGTATAAATTTAATGAATATACTGGATTAGGTAGGATGATTAATTAATTGATTTCTTGTCGTTTTACTTAAAGTCATAAGTAAATAAATTAAAGTAACGTTAAATTCGAAACAATAAAATAAAATTTGTTAATTAAAAAATTTACCAAAGCTAAAATAAATTAAATTGAATTAACTAAATAAAAATAAAATCAAGTAGAGTTAAAATTTGTTCTGTCTGCGTAAAGTAAGGAAAATTATAACTAAACTAATTAATTTCATTAAGCTTTGTAATTGTTGGAAAGATTTCAACGGAAGAAGAATATTTTAATTTATGTTTTTTTAAAGTTGAATAAATCATTAATTTTTATTTATAAACAATTTTTATTTTCACTTACCTATTGTTTGAATATTCCATCGCAATATTTCCTAGTATTTTAAGTATTATCACAGTGTTTAGTTATCAAAATAACCAAAGCACAAATAAAGTTATTTACGAGATCAGTTTTACTGTAGGCCTACTCATTGCTCGGGGATTAATTAAAAGTAAAAATAAATTGTTGTGTTCTGAACTGAGCTTAATTAAAATTAAATTAAATTTCGATTACTGGAAGTTTAGTGTTGAAAGTTTTTTAGCCAGGATATTTAAACAGCTAAATATTAGACAACCAGTTGTATCACCTAGGCCAGACAAAAAAGATAGCCTGTTTCTTCCAGATGATGATTTTAATTTATTTTGCAACTGTTCTGGAGAATTAGTGTTACCGAACTTGGGGCAAGTCAAAATTAATAAATTTCTCTAGGAAATAACCGTTGCACTATCTTCAGTAGTTTTGGCTCTCCATTGATTACATTTAAGTCAGGAAACAGACGTTTATAAACTGGGTTCCGAGCACTTCTTTAGTCAATAACTCTGTTTCCGTTGAGCTTCAGACAAAATTTTAAAAAAGCCGTTGTGTTTGTCATTAAGAAAGTAAATTTTTTGGTCTCCTATAATTTTTTCGTAAAATTAGCGGTTTTTAAGATATTACACATTTAACTTTTAAAACTGCCGCCATTTTGAAAACAACAAATAGGTATAGAAAGGTTGAGGTCAATATCTTTTCTACTTTCAAAAATGTTAAGTATTTTGTAAAACAAAAATGGCGGATAACTATAAAAAAAAGCATTTCCGGACCTATATTTATATGAACTTTCCATTATTTTTGCTAGTGGAATCAGCTCAGAAAGTGCTCGGAACCTTATGCGAATCCCCCTGTAAATATATTACGAAACGTATTCAGGATTAGGCAACATTGTAAATACACTCTTTTGGATTTGTAACGGTGAAGTTAGGAAAATCAAACTCTGGACAGTCGTCTAGGATATAAAAATGTACTTCTTGGTTCGTATCAAAACTTTACCCATATCCCCAAAATATGGTATCTAAGGGCTGCTAAAAAAATTTTAATGGAAAGGCTCACCCAGTGATAAAAGAAGAACAGCGAAACCAGAGGTCTTTATATCAACCCGTTACAAAATGGCAGCTTATTTGAACCAACGCCGGACAGAGTAGAAAAACATTCACTTTCTTGAAAAAACCCCCCCAATAGACAATTGGGGTTGACAATACAAATCAACGTATGCTCCACCATTATCTAATATTGTATAAAAATCACTATCAAAGTATGCAAATTTAAATGTAGCTTTGTCTGCTGAAAACAATCTTGGTAAAATGTTAGGTAATCCTAAACGTACAATGGAGTTTTTATAATGGGAAGTTGGGGGCTGGCTTCGGAGATTTTACTAACGAATCTCAATGCCAAACAGCGATGAAATAAATTTCAATAAATCAATAAACTTGCACACATAAAAATCCTTCTAGTGTCTGAGGAGGTTTTCTTGGCCGGCAAATTTTTAAAACCCTAAAACCGGCAAATTTTTGGCCTTGCTTAACCCTTCCTTAGCCGGTTACAACAGCTAACCGTTGAAAATTAGCATCATTCTAAGTGCGTCATGAAATGCAGGTTATTATATATTTACATTCCCTACACACTATTACACTGGCAATGAATATCAATGCTGTACGTGACAGACGGCTAGGCAAGGGATCGCCTCAGGGGTCTTGCATAGTTCACCGCTTGATACCAACTTCTGTTAAATTGTAGGTTAAGCACTGTTTACTCGAAATGACAGACGATTTATCTTCAAAGCAAAGTGTAATGTTAACTCTGAATAATATCCTCACAGGTTCATTTATATAGTCATCATAGTGCTTGCCCGAAATTATACGATGAACGCAATGTTTAATACAATTAAATAAATAATTCGACCACGCCGCTGAACAGCTGACATGATTTGTGCAGAATTTCCAAAATTAAGTTTTTATGTTTTAAGGTTTCAACTAACTATTTGGTAAATTGATCTACTCACGAAGGCGCTGATAGCTGTCTACGTGTTCGAAAGATGTAGAATTGGTTTGCCCCTCAGCCTCCAGATCCGGCTTACGCACTGCTTCGTTCCGCTCGCAGTGGAAAAAACAAGATTGCACCTCACCCTTGCGCACTGCTACGCTTTGTTCGGTTCTGAAGTTGCCACCACAGTAAATGGTATTTGGGGGAACCAAAATGGCTGTATAAGGTAGGGTAAAAAACAAAATGTGCAAAATAATCTCCTATATTTTGTTAGATAAATCCCCCAAAAAGTGTCATTTTATTATGAATTGTAACTTCCTGTCAAAAAACGTGCTTCCGGTTGTTGGATTTTTTGGCTAACGAACTCTTACGAGCGACATAAAACACCAACGTGTGTATCAAATTTGGACCAAATCGAAAGTATAGTGTAAACACATATTTAAATTTAGCAGTAGACAAGTTATGTCTAAACTTGTTTGTTCAACCCGGCATCCTATACCAACACAGTAAACACAGCAATAACATAACTTGTCGATTGCTAAATCGACCAGTGACCGATGCTCCGTCATCATGGCCTAAGCCAACTGTTAACAAAAATTTTAACATTGATTTTTATTTTAAAAAATGTTTCATTATATGTGCAATAATTCGTGTTTGGGTTGTGTGTGTGTGTATGTGTGTGTTTGTGTTAAATTATGACGTGCTCAAATGTGAGTAAAATTTTATAAAACCTGAAGATGGGAACGTGTTTTTGAAACGCACGTAGTATTATACTACACAAAATAGTTGCAAGACGGAAACAAGGTATATATATATTAATATTATAAATATACTATATTTAGTTGTTAAACTATTGCAACTGGAGACATAAAAATGAATAAATGTATTAGTTGTGTACAAGTTGTATTCTATCGAAAAGAAATATTCCCAAATGACACCCCAATAAAATTGGGTCTTATCGGTTTAGATCGTCGGAACTGGTTAAAGTAATTGTCTATTGGGCATTTCCACAAGAATGTGGATGTTTTCCTCAATGTACTCTTTATGGGGTCACTTCAAATAAGCTGCCATTTTGTACTGGGTTGAGATAGCGGCCTATGGTTTTCACTGCTCTTCTTATTTTATCAAAACCTTTAAAGAGCCGATGACCATTTACATTAAAACAATTTTAGCAGCACTCGAAACACACCCAAAATACCATATTTTTGGGGGGCAAAGTGTAATACGGAACTACGAAGTACATTTTTATTTCCTAGACAACTGTCCAGAGTTTGATTTTCCTAACTTCACCGTTAAAAATTGAAAAGGGTGAAGCCACAAAGTTGCCTAATCCGGTATAAGCGTCTATATCAGGGTGATTCAGGAAGAAACGTAGAAAGTTTCAGGACGTGTTCTACCAGAGAAAATAAATCAAAAACATTAATATAAACATATGTTCGGATATGCTTCGTTTTTAGTTATCCACCATTTTGTTTGTTTTTCAAAATACTTAATTTCTTTTGATGTAGAAAATATATTAAAAATATTTGTTACGACATCTTTTACCCATGAACAAAAAAACAAAAAGTGTTTCATATATTATCAAAATGGCGGCCGTTTAAAAATTAATTGTAATGTAAAATATATTTAAAAAAATTGGTTTTGTAAGTTTGTAATACTTTATTATGGACTTTATTTAGATGATTTTTCTCATAACTGGTTCTGGAATAATTTTGGATATTATGAACATCTAGCAAGCTACAAACTTTTTAGTTTTTAACTAATAAATAACTCAGTTATCTTTTAAGCTACAAAATTAAAAAAAAAAACACTTTAAGCTTGTCATTAAAAAAGGAAGGTTTTTGTTGTTTAATTTTTTTTGTAAAGTTAGAAACATTTTTAATGCTCGCCAATTTGAAACTATATGAAAAAACCTTTTTAGTTTTTTGTAGACCTACATTGGTAAAAGATGTCGTACCAAATACTTATCTAAATTTGCGTTTAATACATTTCCTACATCCACTATTTTCCCTTTATTTTCACTAGTAGAAAACATCCTGAAAGTTTCTCCGTTTATTGACAAATAAACCGGTATAAGCGGCTGTTTTCTGACTAACATAGAATCAACGGAAAGCAAAAACTACTGAAAAGAAAATACGAAAATTTGAAGTATATTCTTATGTGGTTGCTGATGCTCAGTCGAAATAATTAGCAAAATTTTGATTTTAAACCGTAAAAATAGTAAAAATCCTGGGGTTTATCTCCAGATATAACAGATAAAACAGCCGATTCAAATCAAAAGCTTAACAACACAATTTTAGGAGTAAGTCCTACTTATACTGAACCAACTCACGTTTATTGATTGTATTTACATTCATTACCATAGCAACCAACATAGTAAATTTAGAATCAGTTAATTATTTTTCACTCAACACTTTGTAGTTTAGTTTAATATAATAATATGAATAAAAAAGGATACACGAAAGAGTATAGCATATTTAGGTTCATAGCCTGTTTCCGGTTCCTAGAATGTTCTCGGACGTACCGTAACAGGAAGTCCCTTCGACAGTCTGGAACATTCTAGAACATTTTTGAAACTTCTGCAAGATTCTATAACATTCTGGAACATTCTACAACACTCTCCAAAAATCTCGAACATTCTGGAATATTCTACAACATTCTCCAACAATCTAGAACATTCTACAACACTCTCCCAAAATCTAGAACATTCTGGGATATTCTACATCATTCTCCAACAATCTAGGACATTCTACAATACTTTCCAAAAACCTAGAACATTCTGAAACATCCTACAACACTCTCCAAAATCTAGAACATTCTGGAATACTCTAAAAATAATACTGAATAATAATTTGCAAGCCGGATCCGAAATTTTATAAAGAACTAGCTGGCCCGTACGGCGTTGCCCGTGGTGGTTGGTATTTTCAGTCTTTTTAACGTAATTGTATTCTTTTTAAGTGTTCAGTCAGTCAGTGGTATTTGGCTTTTATATATATAGATCTCAAATAATAAAAGCATTATTGTCATAATAATAAAAGATCTGAAATTATGATTTTAGTAACTTTTATCCCCCCAAACCTCTCCTAAAATTTCGAATTTTTTGAAACCCTTTCTTAGCGAGCGGCTATGGCCCTAGAGGAAGCTACATACCAAATTTCATTCCAATCTGTTCGGTAATTTTGGATAAATCGTGATTTAGTAATCTTTACCCCCCAAACCCCCCTAAAATTTCCAATTTTTTAAAACCCTTTTTTAGTGAACACTTATGGCCCTAGAGGAAGCTACATACCAAATTTCATTCCAATCCGTTCGGTAGTTCTGAAGAAATCGTGATTTAATAATTTTGATCCCCCCCAAACCCCCCCTAAAATTTCGAATTTTTTCAAACCCTTTCTTAGTGAGCACCTATGGCCATAGAGGAAGCTACATACCAAATTTCATTTCAATCTGTTCCGTAGTTTTTGAGAAATCGAGATGAGTGAGTGAGTGAGAAAGTGAGTGCAAGTATTACAACAAAAACATCAAATCCAAACTTTGGTAATTACAATATCCAACTTTAGCCACTTAAGTGTGTCAACTACAACTAATCATTACTTCACATCAGATCTGCAGACTATCTTTCAAATTGGACACCTTTTTAAACTTCACCCACTGATCTCAAAAACAGATTTAAAGACTATCTTATTTTAAATAGAATATTTTAGTGTAAGTTCAAAATTGTAATCATCCATCAGTCATTTCATACGAATCACGCATCATTCATTAGGGCTAAGTATAGAAATATAAAATATAAAATAAGTATTAAGAATTTTATTGACTTTTATAATTAATTTAGGGTATTATATACATTTTGTTATTGACTTTACACAGAAATGTGTTACAAATATAACAGTTGGTTAGCCGGTAAATTATAAAAACATTGAACTCCGAGATAATTAAAATACTCATGTGTACTCAATTTGTATAACAAAGTAATAAACCATTTCCACAGCGTAACTCTACTTATTTATATAGTCGACGTTAAACGTGGAATTTATTACAACAAACAAAAATATATAGGCCTATATATATAAATGTTAAGTTGGTTTGTGTACGATTCAAAAACTCAAAAAGTTCTGCATTGATTGAGCTCAAATTTGGACACAATATACGCTTCAACGAATGTTTTTATCCATTTTAAACCCTCGAAGTGGCGATGAAAATCGAATACTTTCAAATATGAGATATCAAATCAAATAAATTGGTTGCTATGGCAACGACAAAATACAAAATACACATAACGTAAAAGGGTTACAAAATTTATTGCTATGACAATGCATGTAAATACAAGACGCATGTGTTTTGGTTCATCAATCTAAATTCGATCGGTTCCGTCTCGCATAGTTCAGATATTATCGTCAAGCGCTAGAATTAACAATTAACAAGAAATAGAAAGTACACTGTAATACAAACTTAGAAAAGTAAGTTAATATAATTATATATTTTGATACAGTTATTACTGTTTCCATGCGTTTAATGTTAACATGTGTGGGGTCGTGGGGCCCCCGGTCAGGAACGAAGTTCATCACGCATTTTCTTCAAACCCTAATGTAATTTAATATGAATATTTCGATTATAGATATTTATAAATTTTCCTGACTTGATGAAAAAGCGTTATGTTCCCTCTATGCGTCTTTCTCTTTCTCTCTCTTCCTCTCTGTAAATCGTTTTTTTATTTTCTATAATTTTTTCAATGTAAATAACGCAAAGTTAGGAATAACATCACCGAGCATCATTTAATATTTTTCGATTCATCAGACAATAATTTTAGGTTAGGCCTAGACTTAAAATTACTTTCTAGGCCAAACCTAAAATTATTGTGTGTATGTTGCGGTTAAGGCAGGCAAAATAAATTAAACGTACACACATTCATTTTAGGTTAGGCCTAGACTGATGAACCAACATTTTATGCTTATTGAATGTATATACAATAAATGGACATTTAACTGTGTTTATCATCTTAGTTTTGATGTAATAATTAATTCTATACCTTTATTATAATAACATTAAACGTATGGAAATAGTAAAATACTTGTATATAAAACACACGAACAATAAACGGCAAGAAAAACAAAAAATATTGTTTACCTACACGTATTGCAAAATTAAACATCTATGAAACTTATGGCTTTGTTTTGTTCCTCATTTCTCATCCATACAACCATTAACTGCAACATCGAAGCGAGGCAGGGTAAAGATAGTAATGTTAACATAATTATAGAACGGACAAACCACTTTTACATTCTACATATTATAATATTGGTATTTTACCTTTAAATAACGTTTCAAAGTAAACGCCTAAGCAAGAGTTTAGTGAGACTTCACAGGACTCTTAAACCAAAATAACCTTTGGTATTGATTAAATCGAACTCGGAATATACAACTACAGAAGCAAACAATATATATGCGTGATAAAGTTAGAAGTGATTATGCCGGCCATTCGTGTTGAAATATTTACGTAAAAACGCCATTAACTTGTGACCTTTACTTCACCCTTCAACTCCACCGCGTCAGTGTAAATATTGCCCTTACACCTAACCTATACAGAAGAGAAGTAGAACAAGAACGAGTTTACAAAAACAGACCTGAGTAAATATCATCAGCGCTCGTACAAGGTTCGTAAGAGTTAGCTGAACCGATGTCGTGAGTTGTTTTAGTGTTTCAAGCTACCATATTGGAAATTGGTATACTCACAAATTCGCTGAATAGCTGCTTATGTGTACGAAATATATTTCTCAGCCTCCAGCCTCGGCTGACGCGCTCTTCGTTCCGTCCGCTCTTCGACTTGAGGCCTCGGATTATGGACTGCGCTTTGCTAGTTTGCACCTTGACCTCGCTGCCTTTAATCGGAAGCTGCCCCCGTGGATACTTTTTTGATACTTTACGTTTTGATAGATTTTGGAGGAACCAGACTGGCTAAAAGATCGTGTAAAAAAACAAAATGTACAGAATAATATCCTATATTTATATTTTTTAAATAAATCCCAAAAATGTTTATATTCAAGTACGAAAATTATTTTTTTCAAACTAATAGTAAACAGTCGTGGTACTGCCGTCAGAAATGAACTTTTTAGCTTCATAAAGTTAACTTTATTTTCGGGTTATTAGGAAGTATTTTTTAAACATCGATGTATTAATGTTGTAACGGAGCCTTAAATAATTGTAGAGATACGACGGAGCCTTAAATATTTACGGAGATGCGACGGAGACAAATAATTGTGGATATGAGTCGGTGCCTTAAATAAATGCAGGGATACGAGTGTGTCTTAAATAATTGCGCAGATGCGACGTACACTTCAATATTTGCTGAGATGCGAGGGAGCCTTAAATAAACATGATGGATATGCGAAGGAGCCCTAAATAACAATTATTGTGGAGTTCCGGTTACGGTAGAGCTTTAAATAATTGCGGAGATACGAGGGAGCTCCAAATAATTGCGGATATGCGTCGGTGCCTTAAATAAATGCGGGAATGCGACTGTGTCTTAAATATTTGCGGAG
>JAGFPH010000087.1:1030368-1045699 GCA_018207615.1 Philaenus spumarius
GGTCAAAGTTACTACAAAAAACCATCGAACGGATTGGAATGAAATTTGGTATGTAGCTTCCTCTTGGGCCTTAGGTACTCGCTAAAAAAGGGTTTTAAAAAATTCGAAATTTTAGGGGAGGTTTGGGGGGGTCAAAGTTACTACAAAAAACCATCGAACGGATTTGAATGAAATTTGATATGTAGCTCCCTCTTGGGCCTTAGGTACTCGCTAAAAAAGGGGTTAAAAAAATTCGAAATTTTAGGGGAGGTTTGGGGGGGTCAAAGTTACTAAAAATCCCCATAAGAAATACATAGTGTAATATATTTATTGATATAATATATTTTTTATTAATATACATTTAACTTTGATTTGTCTATCCGTGCAAAGCCGGATCGATCCAGCTAGTTATAAATAAAACATAACATATGTTTTTAGAATGTTCCATCGGGGGTTGGCGTGCGGAGCACGCAGGGGTCTCCCCTAGTATTTAATTATTCCTACATAAAAAATGTTGACTAATAATTCACCTACATTTTAGGGGTCTTTTTTTACTAACAATGACTTTTATGACTAGAAATAAAATTTTGAACGGTTTCTCAGGTTCTCACAGATCTATAATTTGATAAAATCAGTCAACTTGTTTGAATGACTCGTTTAAAAATGGAGGCTACCGTATTTAAATCAGAATAAATAACAGATCGTTAATTTTTATAAAAAACAACGCGACTAAAATTTGTTTAGCCAGTTTAATTCCCTATCAAATGGTATAACTGCCAAAACTATTAAACAAAGGATAACAGTAAATCAGTGTCCAACTTAATGAATAGCCTACGCATTGCTTTACCGTAACCCTTTCAGACCAGTTGCATTTTTGACTGAGTAAAATCGGAAAATTTAATTTTTAGCTAGTTCCCCCTAAAACTCTACTCTACTAGACCCCGACCTATAGCTCGCGCGTTTAGGGTCATTCTCGATACTACTTTTAACCAACTTCTCAGCATTTTTACGGAAATCTTAAATATACGTGTAGAAACTCACTATCTCTACTTTCAGAAATGGTTTGAAATTTTTTAATTAAACGTAACAATTAATTTAAATGCATTTATCAAGATAACGCTATAATTTGTTTAAACAGTTGTTAAAATCCATATGTCAGACAGAGCCCACGTTGTGCGTGGTTAAGATGCCACGTTGTGCAATACAATCTACATGCCATTAGCAGTCATTTTACACAATTCCGAAGCTTTACAATTATTTAAAGTGTCAAAGTTATGAATTTTCAAAAAAGGAAATTTTCCGTGGTTTTTCCTATTTTTTCTCAGTAAAAAATCCACCGATCAAGACTTGCAAATTCTCATTTTTAGGTTTTTAATGAATTACATCTTTTTAATTGAGGGTCTGTAGGGGTTTGGAGGGGTCAAAGTTACTGAAAAAAAAAAACACCGAATGGATTGGAATGAAATTTTGTATGTAGCTTCCTCTTGGGCTCTAGGTGCACGCTAAGAAAGTTTTTCAAAAAAGTCGAAATTTTAGGGGTGGTTCGGGGGGTCAAAGTTACTAAAAATCCCCATAAGAAACACATAGTGTAATATATTTTCTCTTAATATACATTTAACTTTTATTTGTCTATCCGTGCAAAGCCGGATCGGGCAGCTAATAATCTATAGCCTACATATAAAATCCAAATACCACTCACTGATTCACTCATCAATCTCAAAAACCACTGAACGGATTCTAATGAAATTTGGTAAGCAGCTTCCTCTAGAGCCCTAGGTGCTCGCTAAGAAAGTTTTTCAAAAAATTCGAAATTTTAGGGGGGTTTGGAGGGGTCAAAGTTACTGAAAAACCCACCGAATGTATTGGAATAGAATTTTTGTATGTACCTTCCTCTAGGGCCCTAGGTGCTCGCTAAGAAAGGTTTTAAAAACAAATTCAAAATTTTAGGGGGTTTGGGGGGAGGTCAAAGTTACTAAAAATCCCCACAAACTATATATATAGTGTAATATATTTATTGATATATATATATATTTGTGTTATATTATTTTGTTAATATACATTTAAATTTGATTTGTATATCCGTGCAAAGCCGGATCGGGCTCAAATCATATTGAGATTAAGTCTTTGAATTTACCACTGCCCATTTTATTTCGTCGATTTCTTCTTCTTTTACGATCAGCTGTTACATTCTGGTTTATATTAGTACGTGTGTGTAAAACAATGAAGAAGAAGAAGAAATCAGCGACGAAATCAAAAGGTCTTACTTTAAGACGCGCCTCCCGAGTGCGTAAATTTTACCTCGTATCCAATAAGAAGTTCTCGGTGCGCCTAAAGAAGTTTTCACTTCAAAAATTATGAAATTGCTTAAAGGATATGTGCTTTTGACTTGTAATTGAAAGAAATCCCACTCCTTTTCATAAAAGGTTTAATTAAGTAGAAATGTATTACATTCAAACAATAAATTTCATATTTTAATGTCACACGTATAAAACAGAAAGAATTCTTAATAATTTAAAGGTAATTACATGATTATTAATTTATAAATAGGGTCCGCAACACGATATTACGAATACACGATTCAAGCCGGCTGGGGTGCTACACAAATCGTCTGGTGCACTCGTGTATTGGATGGTGCTCAAACTATCTGGGGAACGGCAAGTGAGCGATTAGCAGACGCTGATACTTGTGGTTTCAGTCCAGCTCTGTCCGTTCCCCTCTTCTATCCGCACCACCCTCCCGTCACTGACTTTTCTCGGACCAATTTCATTAAAATGACATTGTAAATGGTGAAAAATGGCTGTAAGGATAACTCAAATAAAGGCAGTTATTTACCTTTAGTTACGCAGTATAGCTTTAATGTCCACTCACCTAGAACAAAGAAAAAATATTATTAGATTAAAATATAGCCAATCTACTGTATACAGGGTGTCCCACGAGTAAAGGTAAAGATTTTAGGAGGTGATTCTACTTCTAAAAATATAAAAAAAAGTCTAATAAACATACGTTCGGAAATGCCTGTATTACAACTATCCGCCATTTTTAGTTTACTAAACGCTTAATATCTTTGGAAACAAAAAAGATATTGACCTTAAATTTTGTGTACATATTTGTTACGCAAACTTTTACCCTTGTTAAAATTTAAGAAACAAAAAAGTTAACTTTTTAATAACACACCATTATTGTTGTTTCTGTATTGCTATAGACGATTCCAAGAAATTACGTTTTATGAGTTTTTAGCCAATAACCTGGTTATCTTTTCAGCAACGGAAAAAATAAAAAAACAGTTTAGTTTATTATTAAGTAGGGGAAACCCCTGCGTGCTCCACACGCCAACCCCGTTGCAACCTCCAATCCACATAACATAAGGTTATCTTTTCTTTATAATAAAGGTGTATAGGATTAATAATGTTAAATGTTCAAATCAAATTATTTTGTATATTTTATAACAGCAGTTATAATAAAGGTTAAAAGAACCAGCAAGGCTCAAGTCTACACTTTAATAAAAACCTAACCTAAAAGTTAGAAATACATATAATTGCTTCAAGTTTGAAATCAGCTGTTAATGGAAATATTAGAGCAAACAACTAACTAACTGTTTTATGTTATTTTATTCAATTGGTTGCTACGGTAATAAATATAAATACATGTGTTGGTTCATCAGTCTATGCCTAACCTAGGATTTGTTCCGGCTACATTCATAAATATTGAATTAACAAATGTTTTTATCAAAATGGATTATACCCTATGTTACTCAGGGGTGTATCTTTTTATTAGTACAACTATTTTTTCAATCGGTTCAATAGTTCCAGAGATTACCCCCTACATACAAACAAACAATCTTTACCTCTTTATTAGTATAGAAAAGGTAGCTTTTTTGTAAAGTTAGCAGTGTTAGACTTATTTGTCATTAAACATTTTAAATGGCCGCCATTTTTAAAGTATACAAAAGAACGTTCTGGTATTTTGTACAACGGTAAAAGGTTACGTAACAAATATACACATAAAATTTGAAATCGATATCTTCCCTATTTTAAAGATATAAAGTGTTTAGTAAAAAAAAATGGCAGGTAATTCGAAAACTAAGCATTTCCTTGCGTTTGTTTATTGAGACGTTTTTCTTATTTTCACCTGTAGAATAGCATAGTGAAATCTGGGACAATATGACACTCTGTATATGTTGTGTTTATTTCTTCACGGCTTTTGACAGATATAGGTGGCAATGACATACAAATATATTATACATTGTCAAAAAATAGATACAAAATCATCCACTTAAATTTCGAAAAAAAGAATAAATACAAAAATGATGCTGAACAATAATAAATATACGTAACAGTAAAATTAACAAATAGCCATAAATAAATAAAATAATAAACAATGTATCAAAAATAAAACTCTTGTACAGAGTGATTCAGAGAAACTTTCAGGGCGTGTTCTACACTAGTAGAAAAATATAAAAAAGGTCACATAAACATAAGTTCGAAAATGCTTCGTTTTCCAGTGACATTTTTTTTACATATTTAAACTAAAAACTTTTGATATTTTGGACAACTACCGAGATAAAACACTTTTAGCCAATAACCCGATTATCTTTTAAGATAAAGGAATTATAAAAACAGCGTTATGTTTTTCATTCAAAAAGGGCATTTTTTGTTTCTTTAAATTGTTTTGTAAAGTTAGCTGTTTTCCAGATATTTTACATTCAAATTTTAAACTACCAACATTTTGAAAATATAAGAAAATTATTTCGGTTTTTTTGTACATGTGTAAGATGTCATACCAAATATGTATCCGACATTTGCGTTCAATAATTTCCTACTTACAAAGATATTAAGTATTTTGTAAAAAAAAATAACGTAGATTATTAATTGTTTGCATTGACATATCACTTAAAACTTAAGTAGGCATAATCTTGTTTAAATTGTTTCAATACAATTAGTAGTTAAAAATAACCAATAAATATAATATTTAATACATATACTCTCGGTGGCGGTGGCAGTGTCGCGATCTCATACATTTTTCCTCTCCCGCAAATGTATATACCACAGTATATACATATACTCGCGGTGGCGGTGGCGGTGTCGCGATTTCATACTTTTTTCCTCCCCCGCAAATGTATATACCACAGTATATATATATATACTCACGGTGGCGGTGGCGGTGTCGCGATTTCATACTTTTTTCCTCACCCGCACTTACGGGGTGCACAACGTGCCTAAAGAAGTTTTCACTTAAAAAAAAATGGTGGATAACAGGAAAATGAAGCATTTCCGAACCTATGTTTATAAAGGAACTTTTATCTTTATTTTCACTAGTAGAACACGTCCTGTATAAACAATTCGACCACGCAGCTGGACCACTGACGTGAGTTGAGCAAATTTCCAAAATTAAGTTTATAGGCCTACGTTTTAGGGTTTCAACCAACAATTTGGGAAATAGGTCTACTCACGGATGCGTTGAACAGCTGTCTGTGTGTACGCAATATATTAGTAGAATTTGTTTGCGCCTAGAGGCCTCGCGAATTTGCACCACTTGGCTTCGACTCGGGTACTTTTATAGTATTTTACGTTTTGATCGATTTTGGGGGAACCAAGCGAGCTATAAGGTCGCGTAAAAAAAAATGTGCAGAATAACATCCTACATTTGTATTTTTAGAAAAAAAACTCTAAAAAATTCATTCTCGTAGTAAAAATCTAAAAAAAATAGTTACTTCCAGTCAAAAAACGTACTTCCGGTTGTTGGATTTTTTTGGCTAACGATCTCGTCCGAGCAACATAGACAAACAACATGTGTACCAAATTTGAACCAAATCGGACTTAAAATGCGGCCGTTAGAGTGCGAACACATATATATATATATATATATATATATATATATACATATGATTTTGAATGACACCCAAAACGTGTTCTCGGTGCTCATTTGCTACTCCCGACCTTGGGTCTTACCATAAGGGCCACTGCAATGGCTCATTTTTCCTATGGAAATGCGTTAATAATTCGATCACGCAGCTGGACCACTGAGCAAATTTCCAAAATTAAGTTTATAGGCCTATGTTTTAGGGTTTCAACCAACAATTTGGGAAATACGTCTATTCACGACGGTGCTGAATAGCTGTAGAATCCACCACATGGCTTTGAACCGGGTATTTTACGTTTTGATCGATTTTGGTTGAACCAAGCGAGCTATAAGGTCGCGTAAAAATACAAAATGTGCAAAATAACATCCTACATTTATATATTTGTAGACAAAACTAAAAAACAAATGCATTCTCGTAGGAAAAATCTCAAAAAATACGGTAGTTACTTAAGGTCAAAAAACGTGCTTCCGATTGTTGGATTGTTTTGGCTAACGAACTCGTCCGAGCGACGTACACAACCAACATGTGTACCAAATTTGAACCAAATCGGACTTAAAATGCGGCCGCTAGAGTGCGAACATACATATATATATGTGATTTTTAATGACACCCCAAAACGTGTTCTGGGGACCATGATCGGTGCTCATTTGCTACTCTCGACCTTGGGTCTTACCATAAGGGCCACTGCAATAGCTCATTTGTCCTATGGAAATTCGCTAACAAGTAGAGAGCGGCCTTACCTCGCTTGCCTCACCAATCCCAGTGGCGAAGACAATAATTAATTGTATACTCTGATACTTTTACGGAAACGATGATTGATTAGGACAATGGCTCTTGGATCGAGGTGGTGTGGTGGGGGCAGCGGTTACTTGAACCCTGACGCACGCGCAGTTGTGCGTTTGTTTTGTTTTGGTTAGTGCCGTAATTAATACGCCGAAATTTTCAAATTAGGAAAAATGTGTAATTGTTTTAATAGGGGCCCTATGATGTTGCTCCCCTCTTTGTTTTTAAGGCTTCGGTGGCTCTTTCCTAACGTTTAAGATTTATGTTGTAAATTAAATAATTTACAAAATTATAGTTTTAGAAAGAACGGTCTAGTTCAACGAATGAGTTCAACTTCACGCATGACCCTTTTGAAACTCTGTACTATAAAACACTTACCTCTGACCGAGTCTCAGCGCTCCCGTAGGATGGGTTGCATGCGTGTTGCTTCAAAGCTAAAATATTAATATTATCTATTAGGCTGCATCAGCCCCTGGGGACCTCGCAAGGCCGAGGGGTTAATATATTTCATTGCTACACTAGCGGCCATCATACCGCTCGTAAAAACCTACCGTAGGCTACCAAGTTTATGCACGTCGATCGATGGTGTAATATCCGTAATGTTGGGTCTTCTGGTACAGTTTTATACACACAACTTTGATGTAAATCTATATAAATAAAAATGTAAATGTTAGTCCGTTCGATATCTTAAATCTCCGAAAGTTATTCACCGATTGCTTTAAAATTTTGACAAAACAATTGTTATTCGATAATTATTACAATTATTCCATTGGATTATTACATTCGAATCCAGGAGTGTTTTTAAATATATATATATTTTTTAAAAGAGCGTCCTCTGTTGGATATAATAATGACACGAACTATACTAATTATTTTACTGCAATGGGAGCGCCATAATCTTACTATTATATATGTATACAAATCTAATGGTGTCTGTCTGTGTGTGTGTGTTACTCAATCACGTAAAAACTACTGGATGAATTTGAATGAAATTTGACGCACATATAGATCATGACCTGGTATGAGACATAGGCTAGAATTCATTTAGATTTAAGGGTTGAAACAACCCCTAAAACAATAAATATTTATTATTATATTTCCATTAAGACCAGAGAGCTGGAAATTTGTACATTTATTTCTTACAAGACATATATAAAAAGTAAACCATATTTATATTTTATAGCGTGCTTCTAAGGGGTGAAAAATGTAATAACAACCCCTAAAACAATAAACATTTATTACTATGCGCCGAAACTTTGTACCGTGTGCGAAGCCACGGGTACCTGCTAGTAAATAACAATTAAATATTTTTAGTGTTCGTATAGTAATCAGCTGTAATATTTTTATTAACAGCTGATTTCAAACTTTGAAACAATAATATGTATATCTAACTCTTAGGTTAGGTTTACATAAACAATATCTGTTGATCGTAAAAATATCACACGCTATACTAAATATTTTACGGCAGTGGGAGCGCCATAATAAATAATAATTCAATGTGTTTATAGTTGCAACATTAATCAGCTATTTAATATAATATTTTCATGAACGGCTGATTTCAAAATTGTAAACAATTATTTGTATTTCTAACTTTTTAGGTTAGGTTTGTGTTTAAGTGTAGACATGAGCCTAACTTAAACCTCATTATAAGTTGTATTAACCTTTATTATAACTGTTGTTATCAAATATATTAAATAATTAGATTTAGACTTTAACATTATTTAACATCTTTAGCTTTGAGGTTATTATTATAAGCTACATCATTATTATTAAGAAAACATAACATATATGTGTGTTGTCGCGCGGAGTACTCGGGGTCTCCAATATTAATTACATTTTGGTTAATGTTGGTACAGTAATCAGCTGTTTGCTCTAATACTTTCATTAACGGCTGATTTCAAACTTTAAAAGGATTATTTGTATTATTATATTATGTGCGTTGAGATAAGAAATCGTTTAAAATGTATTTTCTTATAGAATCCTTTTTTTTACTTCATTCTTGACAGCTAAGAAATAAATTAGGCATACAAACACAAAACTATATTTTAAATTATCTTGGACTCTTGGTCTGAATTATTGCTATTTCATCATAAAAGTTTCAACTTCTATTAATTTAAAAATATAGGAATATTGATTAAAATGTAAGATCTTTTGTTTTCCAAAATGTATTTCAGGTGTTCAGGAGTAAAATATTAAATTATAAGCTCTGTACATTTACCATGTTGAAAATCCCTATAGGCATGGGCTCAGTTAGATATGGTTTATTGTTTGTAGGCCTAATTAGTTTCTATTGGAGAGCGAAGTAATCAAACAGAATAGAAAACAATAAACAACAATAACAGCTGATTCCGTCCATTAGCTTTAATACTTCAACAAAAAATTAATACTAAAACGCTTTCAGTTAATCTTATCTTATTAAATGAGCAATTCTTGTATATTTGTTTATAAATTTATTTCGGGGATCTCGCTAACGGCTCTAACGATTTTGATGAAAATTTGCATATAGGGTTTTTTTGACGTCAGGAATCGAATGCGCTAGGTCTTATGTCTACAAAAATGCGCACAAACTAGGAAAAATGCACATAACATTTAAACTCTGAACTTCTTTTGTATACCACCTTTGAAGTCACTAAGTATAGGCGTATAGAAAATATACAAGAATTGCTGTTTTTATAAGATAAGATTTAACAAACATAAATCATTAACAATGTATCAGGTGGTATAATTTTCAACTTATTTCTTTATTCAAACACCAAACGTAACTAAAACATTATTTTTGTGCTGTTATTAACCGTTCTGAAAATCTTTTCACCAGAACATTCTTTGCATTTCTATAAAGGTAATATAAATTATCTAATGATTATAATTATTATTTGTTATTTCTAAAATACATAAACAATATCAAATATTGCCTATTCGTTATATAGGTTACTTAACCTATACGTTCCTATAGAGGTTTTTGGACGTCAGGATTCGAATGTGCTAGGCTTTATATCTGCAAAAAATCTAATAAAATATTAGAACTAATGGCACTCGTGTTTTTTAAATTTTGTTATAAACAGTTCATATGTAAGTAAGATCAAAAAATATTCATATTTATTCAGTAAGATAAAAAGTTATATATAGAGAAAATAATAAAAACCTAATAGTTTTGAACAGCCGAGGCCGTACATGGATGCATTTAAAAGATCTTTCGCCTACATGGCACCAAAACTTTCGAGAAATTTGCGATTCGTATTTACATACATTTTAAAAAGCAATTTAAAAAACACTGAGCGATGCTCGGTCACCCAGATACTCTACAGTACAATAAGCAAGCGAATACTGGTTCCCTATGCTACGTCTTAACACAGTACACGCAGCGCATGCGCGTATACTATCTACGAAGCTTGTAACGGAGGGATTCTCTCTCTTTCTTGTCGCACTATGCATGCGTGACAAAACATTCTAATACTCTTTCCATTCCACTGCCGTATGTCGAAAAACGGGAAGTGTTTCACTTTTCGTCTCATCCAGACCAAATTGCCCCTACCGCGCCCATCGATATATAAACACACTGGATTGCGCGCTGAGTAGTCTGAAAGGTTCGAGAAACGAGCCGGCCGGCGTGGAGCTTTCCCCTCCACCGGTGGGCTAGACCCGCGGTGATAGATGGACAGTGATACACGTTGTTGTTGTATACAGTTCAATTCTTTAATTTATCCTCTACACTTTTTTATAATAATATGTCATTTTTGGGCAGAGGAAATAGTATTCCTAAATTACTATTCAAAACAGGCCTAGTTTTGTTAGCAGTCTTGTAGTAGGAACATAAAAACTGGTGTTTTCAAAATAAGAAATTTGAGATTGATCAATATTTTTATACAGTTCTATTTTAGAACTAAATTACGAAACGTTTTTACATTTATGAAAAAAATTACAAAAAATGTTTACTACTTTTTATATATGTCTAAAGTTGAACTTTTTCCTTTCGTTACTAAACACTAGGGGCTCTGCCCATTGGACGCTTCGCGTCCCAACTCCGCCTCGGCCTTTGGCCTCAGATGGCTGCTTCGCTTCGCTCGCAGTTGGAAAATTCGCTAATGAATCTCGTTAATCTTTGGCTCGTTTGTACATTGGTTTGTAAAATTATGAAACCAGGCTTAACTATATTAACAGTAATTACAAGATTAATTATAACCTCAAATACATGCTTTAGAAACGTGAGAGGCTTTCATTACGATTTTAGTCCTAGTTCTACTATCTTCTGTCAACTAAAGTTTTGAAACCATGACTAAATATACAGTAGTAAACATAACCTCAATACTATGTTTCAGAAATGAGCCAGGCCTGTATTAGAAAATTGACTATTAGAATTTATCCATTTTTGCCAAGTTTACTTTTTTTTACAAAATAAATTGTTAAATCAGAACAATTTATTCTAATTCTGACGTGCTAAAACAGTATAAATTAGATTGTTTTTTTAACGGTAATTAAAAACTATCCAATGAACAGCTGATTTTGGATAATACTCAATCTCATGGCTTGTTTATAAGCAGCTGTTTTGATTGCTTTATTTACTATTTCGTTGTTATTTTGTAACCAACATGGCAACCCATAAGACCCTATGTTAAAATGTTTCAACTTTTAAATTATATTTTCTCAAAAAATTGCGTTTTTACACGAAATACAACTATAATGGGTGTACTTAAAAATCAAAACTACACCTAAATACAAAATTTCTTTGAATTCGTTAGAGCCGTTTTCGAGATCCGCGACAGATACAAACAAAGATATATACAAGAATTGCTCATTTAAAGTAATAGGATGCTTGTTCCTTGAGCTAATAACTTTGTTAATTTTACTTCAATCATTTTGTTTACTTGCAAAACTGGCATATATGAATTCTTTAAACCTTTATCTACAAAAAAGCTATGGAACACTTTTGAATTGGTTTAGAATAAACCTGTTGACTAATTGGTTGAAATACAAAAACTTGGACGATTTTTTTACAAATTTGAAGTTTTCGGTCATTTTGTGAGCTTATGGTTTGAGATACGGTACGGAAAAAAATCAAGAATACTATTTTGTTGAAAATCTAATTTGCTACCCGCAAAATATTAGTTTTTAAATTCGACTTACAGTTAAGCCACAAACTGGCTTTGGAAAAAAGCTTACACTGAGAGAACCGGTCCGGCCGCCATTTTTATTTTATTTAAGGGGTGAAAAATGGAAAAAATGTTAAAATTATGAACATAATTAGAGATTTTGTAGTTTGCATTGGCATTACCATAATATTATGTCACCACCATTATTATGTTATTATTATGTTACCATTATTAATATTACCATATTATGTTACCACAGGGTTTGGCGATCGAAGCGATCAGAGGCCGAGTTCCTAGTAGTAAATAACATTATTATACATTTTAACGGAATTTTGTAACATTTCAAAACATCGCGAGCTACATTTACAAAGCTTGGAGTGCGTCAAAACTTACTAAACTTGTTTAATTTAACAACGTTTAAAGTTAGTGTAATGTATAGGTATACTTTTATGTAAATAAAATGCAGTTTAAAATGCTAATACAGATCATGTTTTTCATTATGGTTTTGGTTCAGTTTATTTTCCCCTAAACTTTTCCTTATCCTTATCCAACAACAATAATAATAGTTTAAACACAAACTGTTAATCTATATAATAAAAATGAATTAATTGATGTTCCTTTGTAAGCGCATCACTTGAGAACGGTTGAACCAATTTGGCTATTTTTTTATTTTAAAATGTTCATAATAGTCCAAACTAGATTATCATATAAAGACAAATTTGAAAAGTTTTCCGAAAAAATTTAGAAAAAAAACTAAACAGCCTCTTTTGTATGGACTCAAGACCATAACGCACAAAATCAGCTGTTCGTATAAAATGCTTAGTAACACAATATGTTTGTTTACATTCATTACCATAGCAACTTTACTAGCAAATTTGTAATCAGTTTATTATTTGTTCAAAACTAACAGCTTTTTAGGTTAGATCGACCAACTTAAAGTAAATAAAAACAAAAATCAACTAAAAATACTTACTATATTTTAATTCAATTCAAACATTGGTTGTTACATATTATATATAAAACAACTTATTTGCATCAAAAACTGAACATAATTTTAGGTTAGGCCTACAATGAACCAAAACACGTTTATTTCCAACCAATTGGGCTAATTTAGAATCAGGTTTTTTACAATTCATCACAACTATCAGTTTTTTTAGATTAGGTAAAAACAAACAAAAGGTTTACTGTATTATCTATAAAGGTTTACAAACTATAGATCTAAATTAGTGTAGTATATTCTTGTGGCATAAAACCCATTTTGCAATTCGATCACTTAAGTCAATGTAATAGGCTACAATGGAATAACTTTACTAACTTTTAAATTAAATCAAGCAATAGCGAAGCATTGCTGGGTCCACTAGTTTACTATAAAAATAAGTGTTACATACTGTATAACAATTAAATATTGTTTAGGAATTAGAATGATTATTTTACAAATAGTGTTTGGTTCCGTTGTTGAAGTTGAGCAAAATAAATTAAAACATTTTTGGGCGTTGCATTAGCTTTGAATGATTCACGTGTTGTTGCTGTCCCACCAGTGGTGGGGGAAGCGGCTAGGCCGGCCGGACCGTATTCAATACACGCAGCCAGCGATCCAGTGTGTTTATACATCGATGACCGCGCCTAAATAAGTTTCACTTAAAAATGACGTCACCAATGGATAAAAGGTTCTGTACTTTATTATATAATTTATTTAACTTTCTAAACAAATTTATGTGGTTCTTTATGCTTTGCTATCAACTACCCGTGGTTCTAATCATCCAATATTTAATAGCGTTAATAGCCTACAAATTTAATAGGTTACTGCAACCTATTATCGAAATGCCGAGAAACGTTACAACCTATTACAACAATGTAACAACAGTTCCCATCTCTAGTACAGTACTAATTTCGTCTGCAACGTTACATCAAATAACACCTCGACAGTACAACTCTTCTGCCAAGCGTTAATAGCCTACAAATTTAATAGGTTACCGCAACCTATTATCGAAATACCGTGAATCGTTACAGCCTATTACCACAATGTAACAACAGTTTCCTTCTCTAGTACAGTACTAATTTCGTCTGCAACGTTACATCAAATAACACCTCGACAGTACAACTCTTTGCCTCGCGTTAATAGCCTACACATTTAATAGGTTACTGCAACCTATTATCGAAATGCCGTGAAACGTTACAGAATATTACCACAATGTAACAACAGTTCCCATCTCTAGTACAGTACTAATTTCGTCTGCAACGTTACAACAAATAACACCATGGCAGTACAACTCTCTTACCACGCAATAATAGGTGTCAAATTTAATAGGTTACCACAACCTATTATCGAAATGCCGTGAAACTTACAGCCTATTACCACAATGTAAAACAACAACTTCCATCTCTAGTACAGAGTACAGTACTAATTTTGTCTGCAACATTACATCAAATAACACCATGGCAGTACAACTCTCTTACCACGCGTTAATAGGTGTCAAATTTAATAGGTTACCGCAACCTATTATCGAAATGCCATGAAACGTTGCAGCCTATTACTACAATGTAACGACAGTTCCCACCTCTACTAAACTTAGCAAGTCTTCTCCCAGTCCCGAAACTTTAATCTGATCAAGTATCAGCGTAAAACCAGTTTTATCCGGTATAGTTTGCAAGGGAATGGAAGGTGGTGTACTACCCAGTCTAAAAACGTAACAAATTAATGAGCACTTAGTTTAATTGGCTTTAACTTTGAAAGTTTCCACCCTTCCTAGATATAGGTACAAAGTATTACAATTACGTGATCAGTGCACCTGAGTATGTCGAAGTATATTGGACATTATGGGAATAAATCTTTCTTGCACTGCAGCAGATTTGACGATAAACCAATATCAATTTCAAGAGAAGTTTTTCCTAAACAAAATAATACTTTTACCAACTCATGACTTAAACAGGATTCCTACACAATTTTAGTAATTAATCTTCCAGATTTTTTCTCAACTTCCCCCACCGGGTCACGACATATTTTAAAATTATTTTACTTCAACATTTGTATTACATTTTAGTAAAATACGTTTAAAACTCTTCCTACCCACATCAGTTTTCCTTCCCTCACCATCCACGGACGACAGAAAAAAAAAATGTAAGTATTTTATAACGAAAGATAGACTTCCACGGCCACAAACCTTATTATTTATTATATGTACTTGGTCTTTGGAGATCGACCACGTCACTATTGTCTTCACTTTGAGTACAGCCAAGGAACACAAAAGATACACAAAAAGGTCTGAAACGTAAGTTTCAGCTATATCCGACCTTTCCACCACAGCTTCACACGCGATAAAATTGGACAACGTAAAAGTATTATCTAGCTCATCAAATTAATACGAAATAAAAATTTTAGAGGCAACAGAAATAACAAAACATAAAAACAACTTTAATAAAGACCATGGGTATAAACTTAGTAATGTCCTCTGTCATAGCTCAACGGCTATGGTACTTGCCTCATAAGCAAGACGTCCCGGGTTCAAATCCCGCGGGGGACCATAAAATATTAAAAACCCAAAAAAACATGCTCGTTAGCCAAAAGGCCCAAAGTGGCATGGAAAGCAAAAAAAAAAAAAAAAAAAAAAAAAAAAAAAAAAAA
>JAGFPH010000087.1:1054561-1068295 GCA_018207615.1 Philaenus spumarius
TGTACGCTTATATAAGTATGTACGTATATTCGTTTTTATAGGAGTTGATGATGCCTATCTACAGATATAAAGCTTTCGTTAAAAAAACATCATTGATATCCCTCGAATATAAGTTGCTGTAGGATTGTCAAAATAAAACTAAAATGTTGTTAATTCTGGACAAATACACTGAAGGTGCGGGCAAAATTTAAGAGCTATTTATTCGGAGAGTTGACTTTTGAACGCTTGATGAATTACCTCAGCATAAATTTCAGCAGTTTCGAAACAAACGTGAATAATTTCAGCCCAGTAGAAAGAACTAAACACAAGTTTTATAAAATTCTTTTGAATGTATCGATTATTTGGATCAAAAGCTGGTTGTATAAAACTGTACTTGAAGATTTAAAATTACAAATAGCATTAGTATCGATCGACTTTCATGAATTTGGGACTGTGGGTTTTTGCGAGCGATATGATGGCCGCAAGTGTAGCAATAAAATATAGTAACCTCCCGGCCTGGCGAGGTCCCCAGAGGCAGATGTAGCCTAATCGATAATATTAATATTTTAACTCCGAAGCAACACGCATGCAACCCTCTGGGAGCGCTGAGACTCGGTCGAAGATACGTGTTTTATAGTTGGAGAGTGTTTCATGCGGACGTGAGTGAAGTTGGACTGGACTGTTATTTCTAAAACTATTATTTGTATAAATAATTTAATTAAATAACACAATTCTTAAAGTTCGCAACAAACCTCTGAAGTATTGAAAAAGAAGGGGATAACTGCGCAGGGTTCCTGTACAAATTTCAAGTTTTTACCTAATTGCAAATTTCAGCCTATCAAAACTCTGGTCCTACTGCGCATGCGTCAGGATCCAGCTCATCGCTTCGCCCATCATCCTACTCCGATCGAAGTGCCTCAGTCCTAACCGAAACTAACCCTACTGCGCACAAGTGACAATCTAGATCACCGCTACCCCCACCACCTTACCCCGACCAAAATGCCTCTGTCCCAATCAAAACTAACCCTACTGCGCATATGTGACAATCTACATCACCGCTACCCCCACCACCTTACCCCAATCAAAGTGCCTCTGTCCTAGTCAAAACAAACCCTACTGCGCATATGTGAGACAATCTAGATCACCACTACCCCCCACCACCTTACCACGATCAAAGTGCCTTTGTCCTATTCAAAACACTGAAGCTTTATCTCTACTAAATACAAAAATTCCTGTCATTCCCGCAAAAAAAAACTCTGATCCTACTGCACATACTTCAGGAGCCAGGTCACCGCTACTCCTACCACCCTAACCCAATCAAAGTGTCTTTGTCCTAATCAAAACTTTGAAGGTTTCTATGTTCTATTATTTACAAAAATTCCTGCCATTCACGCAAAAAAAATCTGGCCCTACTGAATATATCAGGAGCCCGGTCACCGCTACCAAAAACACCTTACCCTGATCAAAGTATCTATTACATATAAAAATTCCTGTCATTCACGCAAAAAACTCTGACCCTACTGCGGATACATCAGGAACCAGTCAGCCCCACCTTATCCCGTTCAAAGTGCTTCTATCCTAATCAAAACTCTGAAGCTTTCTATGTCTCTATTAAATATAAAAATTCCTGTCACTACGCAAAACACTTTGGCCATACTGCGCATACATCAGGAGCCAGGTCAACCCCCACAACCACCATCACCCTAACCCGATCCAAGTCTTTCTGTAATAATCAATCGCCATTCCCGCGAAAATTTACTGTGACAGACAGACAGGCAGTATGATCATTCCATTTTATGTGTTAGTTTGGCGCCAGTAAAATAGATAGACATAAACAATGTACTCTGAACCTTACTTAGTAAGGACGTAGGCCTATATATTTCAGTGAAGACTTAAATAAGGTACATCGCATATATTATTTCTCAAGACTATTTTTTTGTCGGTACGCCATAACTTCCTTAATACATCATCAAATTACATGAATGAGGCATCATTTTAAAACTTTCCTTAACCACTACACGGGAAAAATAGACAAACAGCTTAAAATTCATGTTTTAATAACAAAAATTGATTTAAAAAACTTTTATATTATACTCTGTATGTTCCTAATGAAAGGCGCCATCTACTAACCATCTGTTTAACTAGCATGACAGCTGATAGTTAGATTGTTTACACTGTAAGATTGTATAGGGAAACTGTTATTTATAAACCAATGTAAATAAATAAACTTAATTGACTGAATTAAATCAACGTGTTAAATCAGGTAAATGTAGGCCTACTCCGAACTTGCGAAATATTCGCACGGGTCAGCTAGTTCTATTGATTTCTGAGTACTCATAATGAACGTATACAATATTGACAATCATTTTGTGTGCATCACGTATTTGACGAGGAGCCCTCAAACACAAGACGTACAAGGTACTACTCTCGGTCCAAAGCCGGATGGACATCAAAATTATCAGCCTATAAAACGATGTGCACGGATACTTCATTAGTTCTAGGTATAGTGCTTTTCACGGACCTATTGGTAGAAGAAAGAAAGAGATGGATGCTGAAGTCTTAATGAGGGACCTGCGAAAGGATATACTGAAGCAATGGTAAGGCGGATGGGCCGCAAAGACCGGATTAACCAGGCAGTTGATCATGGAGGTACAGAAATGGGTTTGACGGTGACAGCAGTGTGATGCTCAGAGGACAAGGGTAGTATGGAGAGTATTTTCACCGGTTTAGGATAAGGAACTTCTTCTATGTGTATCTATAGAAGTGGGGACGTACACACTGAGTTCGGCTGCCCTGGATGGCTCCAAGATAGGGAGGAAGTTAGGGATAGACTTGGAGGAGTGGAAAGCAGTATGAAACTGGTTGAGTCGATGCTAAAGAACAGAAGATATTGGGAGATAGGTTCAGATGTATAATGCGGCCGTTACACATATATACATATAAATATAACATGTTTAATGACACTCCAAAACGTGTTCTGGGGACCATGATCGGTTCTCATTGGCCACTCTCGACCTTAGGTTTCACCATATGAGTCACTGCAATAGCTCATCTTTTCTATAGAAATTCGCTAAAAAATCTATATATATATATAAGCGAAATACCACTCCCTCACTCACTAACTCACTGACTCACTCATCACGATTTCTCAAAAACTACCAAACGGATTGGAATGAAATTTGGTATGTAGCTTCCTCTAGGGCCATAGGTGCTTACTAAGAAAGGGTTTGAAAAATTATAAATTTTAGGGGAGTTTGGGGGATCAAAATTATTAAATCACGATTTCTTCAAAACTACCGAACGGATTGGAATGAAATTTGGTATGTCGCTTCATCTAGGGCCATAAGTGTTAACTAAAAAAGGGTTTTAAAAAAATTGACAATTTAGGGGGTTTGGGGGGTAAAAATTACTAAATCACTATTTCTCCAAAATTACCGAACAGATTGGAATGAAATTTGGTATGTAGCTTCCTCTAGGGCCATAGGTGCTCATTAAGAAAGGGTATGAAAAATTTCGAAATTTTAAGAGGGGTTTGGGGGGATCAAGGTTACTAAAATCATAATTGTAGATATTTTATTATTATGACAATAGTGCTTTTATTATTTAAGATCTATATATATAAAAGCCAAATACCACTCACTGACTGAACACTTAAAAAGAATACAATTACGTTAAAAAGACTGAAAATACCAACCAACACGGGCAACGATATAAGGGTCAGCTAGTAATATATATTTGCATATTAATATAGTAAGAATTGTTCCTTTACTTTCCCGTACAACAAAATGTGTAATGGTGTATAATTTACTAAAATAGCTATAGATGTTTAAATGATAATGTCCACGAGTAGTAAAGAAGTGCTTTCAGGTTAAGAGAAATCTAACTACGACGGATAGGAAGGTGAACAAATGGGTTACTGAAGATGGATAGGAAGGTGGACAAATGGGTTACTGAAGATAAAAATACGAACATTTGAAACTATATTCTTACGGGGTCCAAGACGCACACTAAGAGAGGAATTTGCAAAATTTGGATAATAAAGCGTAAAATTGTGAAAATACTGGGTTCACTCCCAACCCTATAACAGATAAAACAGCCGATTCAAATGAAAGCTTAACACATTAGGCTAGGCCCATATTGAGTTTCTTGAGTGCATTTGCATTCATTACCGTAGCAACAAACCTTAGAATCAGTTAATTATTAACACTTTTTTTAGGTTAGAATAATATAATCTATGTATACCAGGAGTCTTAAAAGTCCCCCCTCCCTCCACCCCTATTATTTTTGTATTAATGGTAATAGACAGATTTGCTTTGAGGGTTGTTAACATGACCAAAAATGGAGTTTTTTGGTGTGTGGTAAATTTCAAACCCTCTAACACTATTTTACTTTCTCACTATAGTATAGAGAAAGTATAGTGATCGCAAAAAAAAGAGATTTTTGTGGAAATATCCGTTTTGGGACCCCCTGAGTCCAAAAAAGTGGTTTTTACAAAATGTCTGTTTGTATGTCTGTATGTATGTCTGCATGTATACAAAGCTAGAGAGAAAACTATTCGATCGATTTCAACCAAATTTGCACCAGACATGTCAAGTAGGCCTGTATAGATGCACGAAAAGGGGTTTTGAAACATTTTGAAAAACATCCCCCTTTTTGGCCAAAAAACCCCAGAAAAAAATATGTTATTATTTTTTTATAAAAAAACGGCTTAAACGATTTTGATAAAATTTAGCTTATATGTAGCCTTTAATGTGCCCTACCATATGCAAAAAACCGCATCTTTCTAAAAATTCTCGTTTAGCTAATAATAATAATAATAATAACTGATTTTTTTTGGTTTTTTGGCCATAAAGGGGGTTGTTTTTCAAAATTTTTCAAAACCTTTTTACGTGCATTTATAAAGACCTAATTGACGTGCTTGGTGCAAATTTGTTCGAAATCGATTGAATAGTTTTCTCTCTAGATAATAATAATAATATTTATTAGTTAATCTCCAACTTTAATAAAAAATCACCTCTCCTACCCCACCCCACAAGTCACAGTGAATCTGTTTTATAATTTAAATATGTTTGTGAGAAAGTATGTGTCAGTTCCTGGTACCGTTTATTTTTTCAATCGGTTCAGTAGTTCCAGAGATTACCCCCTATATAGAAACAAACAAATTTTACCTCTTTATAATATTAGTATAGATAAAGAAAACCACATAAAAACAACATTTAAGCACACATTCGTACATCATAAAATATAAATAAACAAATTCAATTTTTTACAAGCCCTGATCTAAGATATCAGTTCAAGTCCATACCATTTCAATGATTTAGCAAATTGAAAACGGCTGTCAATAGTTTTAAGGGAATCTGGTAGCGAATTCCACAAGCGACATGTCGTTACGGTAAGAGATTTAATTTACAGTACATCACAGTTCTGTGCTTGGGAATTATTAAATTTGTCGACTCTTTTCTTGTACTTGTTGTTCTTATATCCGAGGCAAACTTATTTAAATTAAGACAAACTTATTTGCCAAGTAATTCGTCACTCAAGTTTGAAGGGCAGCATGCAATGAGTTAAAATATGAAAAGATCTAAATGCATCAAGATTTAACAGATGCAATTGTTTATATTAAGGATTAACATGATCATCACGTTTTGACTAAAAAATTTATCCTATAAAATAATTTTGAGCGTGATGGATTTTATTAGCCAATTCCTCAGTCATGTCACTGATTAGGCCTACAGTGTCAGTTGATAATGGAGGTAGGAAGGAAATGATAATAACAATATTCATAATTCCATATACGGTACTAATTTTCCTTAAAATTGATGTTGGTAAATTTGTAAAGAAAACAAAATGCTTACAAAATTCAAAACAAAAATCGCGCGACGTATGCACAATATATATAGACAATTTTATTGATGCTTGGATGGAACAAAAAGGATTAGAGGTAGCAACTCTAGTAGCGAAGACTCAAACAATAGTTCAAATCAATTGCATTGCAAGATAATTACTGGTGAATATTTATTCATAAATTAGGTAATAAAATTCCATCTCGTAGCTCATCATCTGACGTGAGTTGAGCGAATTTCAAAAGCTAAGTTTATTTGTTTTAGGGTTTCATCTAACTATTTGGGAAATTGGTCTACCCACGAGGGTGCTGAATAGCTGCCTTCGTGTACAAAATATATTAGTAGAATTTGTTTGCACCTCAGCCTCCAGCTCCGGTCCACCTCAACCTTACGCCCAGGGATTACGGACTGCTATGCTTAGTTCGCAGAGGAAACACTTGCTTTGCACTCGGCCTTGTGACCTCGGACTATGTACTGCGCTATGCGACTAATCACCTCGACCTTACGCCCAGGGATTACGGACTGCTTTGCTTAGTTCGCAGAGGAAACACTTGCTTTGCACTCGGTCTTGTGACCTCGGACTATGTACTGCGCTATGCGACTAATCACCTCGACCTTACGCCCAGGGATTACGGACTGCTTTGCTTAGTTCGCAGAGGAAACACTTGCTTTGCACTCGGCCTTGTGACCTCGGATTATGTACTGCGCTTTGCGACTTATCACCTCGACCATACGCCCAGGGATTGCAGACTGCTTCGCTTAGTTCGCAGCGGAAACATTCGCTTTGCACTCGTCCTTGCGACCTCGGATTATGTACTGCGCTTTGCGACTTATCACCTCGACCTTACGCCCAGGGATTACGGACTGCTTTGCTTAGTTCGCAGAGGAAACACTTGCTTTGCACTCGGTCTTGTGACCTCGGATTATGTACTGCGCTTTGCAACTTATCACCTCGACATTACGCCCAGGGATTACGAACTGCTTTGCTTAGTTCGCAGAGGAAACACTTGCTTTGCACTCGGCCTTGTGACCTCGGATTATGTACTGCGCTTTGCGACTTATCACCTCGACCATACGCCCAGGGATTGCAGACTGCTTCGCTTAGTTCGCAGCGGAAACATTCGCTTTGCACTCGTCCTTGCGACCTCGGATTATGTACTGCGCTTCGCGACTTATCACCTCGACCTTACGCTCAGGGATTATGGACTGCTTCGCTTAGTTCGCAGTGGAAACATTCGCTTTGCACTCGTCCTTGCGACCTCGGATTATGGACTTCGCTTTGCAACTTATCACCTAGACCTTACGCCCAGGGATTACGGTCTGCTTCGCTTAGCTCGCAGCGGAAAAACTCGCTTTGCACATGACCTTGTGACCTCGGATTATGGACTGCGCTTTGCGACTTATCACCTCGACCTTACGCCCAGGGATTACGGACTGCTTCGCTTAGCTCGCAGCGGAAAACTCGCTTTACACTCGACCTTGTGACCTCGGATTATGGACTGCGCTTTGCGACTTATCACCTCGACCTTACGCCCAGGGATTACGGACTGCTTCGCTTAGCTCGCAGCGGAAAAACTCGCTTTGCACATGACCTTGTGACCTCGGATTATGTACTGCGCTTTGCGACTTATCACATAGACCTTACGCCCAGTTATTACGGATTTTGGTTAACCAAAAACTTTAAAATGTGCAGAATAATCTCCTATATTTACTTGTTTATATAAACCCAAAAAAGTTTCAATATAGTAGGCAAAATATATTGTTACTCTTCCTGTAACAAAAGTGCTTCCGGTTGTTGGATTTGTTTTACCAACGGACTCCTCTGAGCCTCTTAGAAAACCAAAATGTGGACCAAATTTTAACCAACTCTGGAGTAAAATGTTTCCACTAGAGACCAAACACTCTTCATATAATGTTTGATGACACCCCAGAACACGTTTTGTTTGACCATGATCGGTGCTCATTAACTACTCCTGACCTAAGGTAGCTCCATAAGATTCACTGCAATAGCTCATCTTTTCTTTGGAAATTCGCTAATTAAAGAACTAGAATACCCTTTATTATACAATTTATTATACCGAAAAACGTTATACGAATAAAACTCAACGACTAGAAAGAATATTTTAAACAGAACGTTTCCAAAGCGGTCCAACGATCGGCCCTCGGAGACAACTTACTACCCTGTTTTCCATAATGACAAAAAATACCTCTACAAAGTGAAAGCCCCAAACATTGTCCCGGATAAAACTAGGAACAAAACGAATTTTGCTTCGCGTCACTTACTCGGCACGGTTTAATTACAAAACATCTCAAGGGAATAATATTAATTGTTCCAAGAATTTGTCACTCTCGCGAGTGCAGACAAAAGCGTTGTGAAGGAATGAATGGAGAACTTTGTAGCCCCCCTGTAGCGCCGGTGACGTCATCGCATCGGTTCAATGAAGTCCCGGGGTTCGTCCCTCCCCTTCCCCCGTGACCTCGGAGCCTTCGTACTCCTGGCTTTATCACTTCTGTCTTCAAACCGAGCATTGATTAAATAACGATAGTACCCTACTGGCTGAGCTCGCACAATATTTTGGGTGCGAGGATAAGGTCAGTTTAGGATTTTTGGAAACGTTTTGACACTTTAAACCCGGTTTTCAAAAACGTTGCGTTGGTGCTTAGGACGGGCAAAAGCAAGTTTACTAAATTTAATTTGAAAAAACAGGGCCAATATTTCTTCTTTGACTTCAAACCCTATGTCCGGTACAAAAAACCGCTCATCTGGTAGGCTCTTTTTTTACTACTTATACATAGTACCATTTAAAAATCTAAATAATGTATTCTATTCAAGTGCATTATTATATATTTACTTGTTCAGAAAAGTACAGAGAACATTGCTATGTAGACAAAAGATTTTTGAAGATTTTTCTCCATTTTGTTTTTGATTTCTAAACGGAAAAAATATTTTTTTGTAAATAAAAGTTCCAAAAGTAAAAATTGTTGTTACATTCAAAACGTTAAATAGATTCACTGTGACTTGTATGGTGGGGTAGGAGAGGTTATTTTTTATTAAGTAGATTAACTAATACATATTATTATTATTATTATTATCTAGAGGGAAAACTATTCGATCGATTTCGAACAAATTTGCACAAACACGTAAATTAGGCCTGTATAGATGCACGAAAAAAGGTTTTGAAAAACAACCCCGTTTATGGTCAAAAAACCACCAAATATCAGTTATTATTATTGTTAGCTAAACGAGAATTTTTAGAAAGATGCGGTTTTTTGCATATGGTAGGGTACATTAAAGGCTACAAACAAGTCAAATTTTATCAAAATCATTAGAACGGGTTTTTTTATTTAAAAATCATAACTGTTTTTTGGGGGGTTTTTCTTTTACGAAAAAGGGGGTGGTTTTTCAAAAATTTTCTAAACCGTTTTTCGCATCTATACAGGCCTACTTGACATGTCTGGTGCAAATTTGTTTGAAATCGATCGAATAGTTTTCGCCATTTCGCCAAAAAAACCCCAAAAATCAGTTGTTAGCTAAACGAGAATTTTTAGAAAGATGCGGTTTTTTGCATATGGTAGGGTACATTAAAAAATAAGCCAAATTTTATCAAAATCGTTAGAACGTTTTTTTTATAAAAAAATCATAACTGTTTTTTGGGTTTTTTTTGCAAAAAAGAGGTTATTTTTCAAAATTTGTCAACACCGTTTTTCGTGCATCTATACGGGCCTACTTGACATGTCTGTTGCAAATTTGTGTGAAATCGATATAATAGTTTTCGCCATTTCGCCAAAAAACCCCCCAAAATCAGTTATTATTATTATTATTAGCTAAACGAGAATTTTTTCGAAAGATGCGGTTTTTTGCATATGGTAGGGTACTTTAAAGGCAACAAATAAGCCAAATTTTATCAAAATCGTTAGAGCGGTTTTTTTTATAAAAAAATAATAACTGTTTTTTTGTCGGTTTTTTTGCGAAAAAGGGGGTTGCTTTTTAAAAATTTTCAAAACCGTTTTTCGTGCATCTATACAGGCCTACTTGACATGTCCGGTGCAAATTTGTTTGAAATCGATCGAATAGTTTTCGCTCTAGCTTTGTATACATACAGACAGACAGACAGACAGACATTTTGTAAAAAACACTTTTTTGGACTCAGGGGGTCCCAAAACGGATATTTCCACAAAAATCACAACATCGATTTTTTTGCGATCACTATACTTTCTCTATACTATAGTATAATGAGAAAGTAAAAGGATATTTAAATGAAAGCACACAAAAGTTTTCGTTCCGCTCGCAACGGAAAATTCGCTTTTGGAGTTTGCACCTCGATTTTGCTGCCTCGGATCAGAAGATACCCCCACAAATCTTCCACGTGGATTTTAACCTTATACTTTTATGGTATTTGACGTCTTGATCGATTTTGAAAGGGGGTGGGCAAGGCGGGTTTATGTCCTGTCAAAAAAGTGCTTCGTGTTGTTAGATTGTTTGTTAATTAACTCGTCCGAGGGGTTTGGAAACTCAACGTGTATACGAAATATGGAACAAATCGAAACGTCCGTAAAAATTCGGTCGTTACAGTGCAAATACATATGACACCCCAAAACGTGTTCTGGGGAACATGATCGGTGCTCATTTACCACTCCCGACCTTATGTCTCACCATAAGAGTCACTGCAATAGCTCATCTTTATTATGGAGATTCGCTAATAAACGCACATTGTAACTGGACAATGAACTACCTACGATGGTTTGTCACAGATTCGATACTTTGTATGTATTTTTAGTGATTGTTATTAAGTCACATAGTAATGATCTATATACCAGTGAGCACATAATTCAATTATATGCTCGCTGTTATATACCAAATTGTACGTTAGAAAGTCACAATGAAGCTGACATTTAATTTGATTTCTAAATATCGCTAAATTGATTTCGAAGTATTTATAATTAGATTTCTAAACATCAATAATTTAATTTCCAAATATTAATAATTTGATTACTAAATATGAATAATGTTATTCCAAATGTCATTAATTATAATTCCGAATATTGCTAATTTGATATCTAAATATCAATAATTAGATTTATAAACATCAGTCATTTGCTTTCAAAGTATAAATAATTTGATTTCCAAATATTAATAATTTAATTTTTAAGTATCAAGAAAAAAATTTCCAAATATTAATAATTTGATTTCTAAATATGAATAATTTTATTCTAAATATCATTAATTATAATTCCGAATATTGATAATTTGATATCTAAATATCAATAACTGGATTTATAAACATCAGCCATTTGATTTTCCACGTATAAATAGTTTGATTTCAAAATATTAATAATTTGATTTCTAAATATCAATAGTATAATTTCCAAATATTAATAATTTGATTTCTAAATATCAATAGCATAATTTCCAAATACTAATAGTTTGATTTCCAAGTTTTAATAATTTGGTATTCAAATATGAATAATTTGATTTCTAAATATGAATAATTTAATTTTCAAATATTAATTAAATTAATTTATCAATATCAATAATTTAATTTCTAAAATTCATTAAATTGATTTCCAAGTATTATTAATTTGATTTCTAAAATAATATCATTCGTTTAATTTCCAAATATTTATAATTTGATTTTTAAATATTAACAATTTTATTTTGAATATCAATTATTTGATTTAGACATTTTAACAGCCTAGTAAAAAGATTGATTTTGTGTTTTATGCTTCTGTCGATAACGCGTTTACATTTAGGTCTACGTAAACAATGTTGAATCACACTTTTGTCACGTATTTGAAATCATTTACTACAATTGGAAATCACATTCTATTTTGTTGCGCCTGAAACTCCCCCGACTGAACAGTCAAAACCCTTCCTTACTCCGCTGACAGAATGTCGATGCTGAAAACTAAATTCAATTCTATCGTTTATACGTTTAATACAATCGATTCCATCCAAGTTGAAGGTAGAGTTGCTGACATACAGTTTAAGATAAAACTTCCTACTTCGTGAAACACAAGTTGTAGACAACTCCTGTCATAAAAAATCACTACTCCATGTCTACCTATATACAACGGGTGTAAAAAATATGGATCCGGTTTTTAAGAGAGATAGAAAAATGTTTCACCTTTGGTTTTTTAAACGAATATTTTGTATAAATAGGTGGTTTTCAAATGTTGATATCAATAGACGTTTTTAAATTGCTACAAACTTTAAAATTTCAAAATGGAAACAATTATTTTGTATTACGGTTTCTGATGTTATACATAATTTAAGGACTTCTTTATTCTTTGAGTTTTTGAAATAAACACTTCTATAGGCGCTCCGAGTCCAACAGATATTGAGGGCGGTGAATCGGATTTTACCATCAGGCATTTTTCCGTCACGCTCTATTCCGTCACGCTCTACGATATTTAGTACACCAGTGTATAGCAGAGAATATAGTTTACTTGGTAATACCTCTGAAATGGGCATTGTGCTTCCTCATTTCGTAAGTTGTTTTAAAATTGTTTCCTTGGTAAAATAATTTACCTCTGAAATGGGCATTGTGCTTCCTCATTTTGTAAGTTATGTTAAAATAGTGTACTTGGTAATCCCTCTTAAATGGACATTGTGCTACCTCATTTCGTAAGATGTTTTAAAACTTTTCTTTTGTAAATTCCTCTGAAATGGACATTGGGCTTCCTCATTTTGCAAATTATGTTAAAATAGTTCAATTGGTAATACTTCTGAAATGGACATTGTGCTTCCTCATTTTGTAAGTTGCGTTAAAATGGTTTACTTGGTACTACCTCTGAAATGGACATTGTGCTTCCTCATTTTGTAAGTTACGTTAAAACAGTTTACTTGGTATTACTTCTGAAATGGACATTGTGCTTCCTCATTTTGTAAGTTGCGTTAAAATAGTTTACTTGGTAATACCTCTGAAATGGACATTGTGCTTCCTCATTTTGTAAGTTACGTTAAAATAGTTTACTTGCTAATACCTCTGAAATGGACATTGTGCTCCTCATTTTCTAAGTTGTGTTAAAATATTTCACTTGCTAATAGCTCTGAAATAGACATTGTGCTCCTCATTTTGTAAGTTGTGTTAAAATATTTCACTTGGTAATACCTCTGAAATGGACATTGTGCTTCCTCATTTTGTAAGTTGTGTTAAAATAGTTTACTTGGTGGTGTTAAAACAATCAAATTTCAATATTAAACCAATATGACCAACGATTTATATCCATTAGTGTTTTCACTTCTGTCGACAGTCCCGCAACTGCTTTCTTTTTTTATTCTAAATTTTTGTTAAAGGCTCTTTCTACTTATAGGTAGGAGATAAAAAAAGCCCACTGATCCAATGCTTTAAAAGAAATGTTCACAACATAAAAACATAAATAATACAAAAGACCAGTTTTACATTATCAGCGAAAAAATAAAAAATGAAGCACATTTAAAGTATATTTTGTATTGTAAAGTTAGTTCTTTTAAAGGTGAGTTCTAATGAAATGCAATTTTGAGTATATTTCAAGAGAGAGTTATTATTGGTCCTTTCATTGGTCACCTGGTTCGTGGAAGGTTGTCATTTTAAAAGGTGTTGGTCATTTCAAAGACCAACACTCTGAACATAGGCGTAATTTACTACAGTAGGCTTATATAATAATAACTATAAAGATGACACTTAACAGATTTGTTAGTTAGGGCTAGGAAACTAAACTTAACGAACAAAAGGCCATTCCCTCGACACCCAGCCAGTTGTTTGCCCGACTCCAGTCTGTAAACACGTAGTTTCCCTTCAGGTATGTGTTTGTGGTTTTCTGTTTCTGTATTATTGGGTTATTTGACTTCACAGTTTCACCTCTGAGATGTACTATGTAGATGGTTGGTTAGTGGTATATTATAGCTTTACTTGTTAGCGAATTTCCATAG
>JAGFPH010000087.1:1068395-1080261 GCA_018207615.1 Philaenus spumarius
TATATATATATATATATATATATATATGTGTGTGTGTGTGTGTTCGCACTCTAGCGGCCGCATTTTAAGTCCGATTTGGTTCAAATTTGGTACTGTTGGTTGTCTATGTCGCTCGGACGAGTTCGTTAGCCAAAATAATTTTGCGTATTTGTGCTGTTATATGTCTGACAATTTTTTAATGTTAATGACGACCTCTTAGGAGTGATAATTTCACCTGATGATGGATGAGTGACATCATCTGAAACCGCGGTAGTGTTTTTTCACATAAGTGGATCACTTGACGGACATAAAAGGTAATATTTTATTATTAATTTATTATAAATATCAAGCAAAGATTACCAACAAACATTAAATAAAAACCAAGGATAGATTACCAACAACAATATAAATATTTACAAATGATTGGGAGGGAGCAAAGACATGAAAATAAATAAATGTTCGCAACATTACTAGTTAAATTCATGGATTAATTAACATCTATATTGCCAAGCCTGTTGCACGTACCGAGCAAGAGTTCCAATTTTCCCCGTTAATGTGTTGAAGAAATTCCTCCCAACTCAAATCCAATTTCCCAAAATCTTGCTTTCTAATTGTTCTCAAGATTGGACAAATCGCTAAACAATCTAAAATATCTTCTTTGTTTTCAAATTACACAGCGAACAATTGTAATCCTCCCCCCACCCAAGGTCTGCAGTTGAAATACAGTAGCTCTGCTCAACATTTGATTACATTCCGTAGTGACCAAACATCCTTATCTAGATACAAGAGGTTATTTAAATGCAAAGATTTATACACATACAGGGTGTTACAAAAACATCTCTGCAACTCCTGAAATAGGTAAGATATTGAGTTCAAGTTCGGTATAAGCATTTTGTATGTTACGATTTTCAAGTTTACCAAAAAACCAAAACAGGTTTATTTTCATAATTTTGAAAATAACAGCCGTTACGACTATTTAACGTGGATTATCCTGAAAACCGTTAACTTTACAAAAAATGTCCAAGAAACAAAATATTTTTCTTTTTTAGCAACAGACAAAATGTTTTTGGAACGAAGTTCCTTAACGAGGGTTGCGGTGGGAGTTAACAAATAGAAAATGTAATGCGTAACTAAAAAGTGTGTTATTAAGTGGTTGCTATGACAATGACAAATATAAAATACGAGTAACGAAAAAGCGTTATCAAATTGGGGTACTTTTCCGTTATACCGACCACACATCGAAACCATTGCCAAGGGAGCGAAACATACTGTGACTAAATGGGTTAGGTTAGAACCTTTTAGGTATTTTTTTATTATTATTTTTGCAATTCTGTTGCCATAGGTTAGCCTACACACGATTCCACGTTCACCGTGCAGTACAGAGCGCCCATAATCCATGTTATCCTTACGACAGTCTCAGCGATAATTGCCAACTAAAAAACATCAACTCCCATGCTACGCTCGGTCAGTTGACGCAACCTGCATGACAATAAACGTGATGTTCGCTGTAATGGTAGTAGCACGTCTATTCTCCCATAAGAGCTGTGCTGCACGGTTAACGTGAACTCGAGTGTAGGGTCGGATGTTTCGTTCCCTTGGCAGTGGTTGTGTATAATACACAAGTATCAGGATGATTACTTTCATTATTTTTTTACATGTTTTTTTTTTAAATTGAGGTGTGGTCGGTATAACGGAAAATTACCCAAATTGGTTGTTATTTCAATGGAAGTAAATACATTCAAGAAGCATGTGTTTTGGTTCATCAATTTAAATTAAGAGATGATCGGTTCCGTCCGGCGTAGTTCAGATATAATCGTTAAGCGCTGAAATACATTCAATAAACATAAAATGTTGGTTCATCAGTCTAGGCCTAGCCTAAAATTTTTGTGTGTATATTTAATTTATTTTACCCACCTTAACGGCAACATACATACAATAATTTTAGGTTAGGCCTAAAAAGTAATTTTAAGTCCAGGCGTAGCCTAAAATTTTATTGTATGTATGTTACCGTTAACAGGTAAAATAAATTAAACATACAGACAATAATTTTAGGTTAGGCCTAGACTGATGAACGAACATTTTAGTTTATTGAATGTATTTACAAAGAATGGACATTTAACTGTGTCCATCTTAGCTTTGATGTTATAATTAATTCGACACCTTTATTATAATAACATTAAACGTATGGGGACAGTAAATATTTGTATAAAAAACAACTAATAATAAACGGCAATTGAAAGATTAAAATTATGTGTGTATGTTGCTGTTAAGGCTGGTAAAAGAATTGAAGAAAAGGCGTGATGAACTTCGTTCCTGGCGGGGATCTCACGACCGCATACATTTACTTTTTTATTTACATTATTTTACAGGCTTAACTTAAAAACCATTGGTTGTTAACAATAATGAACTGGTTCTGGGCCCATGAACGGTTCTCATTGACCACTACCAACCTCAGGTCCACCTTAAGAGCTACTGCAATAACTCATCTTTCCTATGTAAAACATCCATGCTGCTCGACATCAGCTACTTAGCTGAGTTCATGTCAGGAATGAAAGCAAAGGAAGGCGACCGCTTTGAGACGCTACTGGCAGACATCGTCGTCGCTAACTTCAAACCGGCGGGGCGTCAAAATAGTTTAAACCTTGTTGTTTTCAAACACATTTTTTACCTTAAATTTCACTACCATAATTCTTGACTATAGTTAGTTACTGGTCCGTATAATACGCAAACACCAAACGCATGAAAACCCGAGTCTCAAGTTGGCAATGAATGAGATCTACTCGCTCTTAGTGTACGTTGTTGCTTCTGGCAGACGCGTTATACCCTCTCAAAGTTATTGACGGTGCAATGTAGGTCGCCCATGAAATGATTTTCTTTGCAACCGCATCACGTCATTGATGAACTGAAGGAATACAGATCGGAACGCATTGTTTCTTGATATCCTACTTATTTAGGATTCATGTAATATTAATGACTTATCGAGTTTGAAAGTAATAACACATTATACAATCTATGTATACAGAGTGTTTAAAACGTATGGGAACAGCTTAATATCTCAAAATGTACAAGTCTTATGATATAGAAATGTAAGCTTTTGATCTGAACTGCTGTTTATCTGTTACAGAGCTGGGGGGAACCTAAGAATGTTCACTACTAGTACGCTTTAAAATAACATTTGTTCATAATCCTTTCTTAATGTGTGTCTATGACACCATCAAAATATACCATTAAATTTTCGTATTTGTATCTCAAGTAGTTTAGTACGTTCAATCTATGACAGTCAGTCAGGACACAGCAGCTTATACATGGTGTTTGAAAAGTCTGAGAACAGATTATTATCTCAAAATGTACGAGTCTTATGAGATATAAATGTAAGCTTTTGATCTGAACTGCTGTTTATCTGTTACAGAGCTGGAGGGGGGGGGGCAAGAATGTTCACTACTAGTACGCTTAAAAATAACATTTGTTGATAATCTTTTCTTAATGTGTGTCTATGTCACCATCAAAATATACCATTAAATTTTCGTATTTGTATCTTAAGTAGTTTAGTACCGGTACGTTCAATCTATGACAGTCAGTCAGGGCACACCAGCTTATACAGGGTGTTTGAAAAGTCTGGGAACAGATTAATATCTCAAAATGTACGAGTCTTGTGAGATATAAATGTAAGCTTTTGATCTGAACTGCTGTTTATCTGTTACAGAGCTGGGGGGGGGGGGCCCAAGAATGTTCACTACTAGTACGCTTTAAAATAACATCTGTTCATAATCTTTTCTTAATGTGTGTCTATGACACCATTAAAATATACCATTAAATTTTCGTATTTGTATCTTAAGTAGTTTAGAACGTTCAATCTAAGACAGTCAGTCAGGGCACAGCAGCTTATACATGGTGTTTGAAAAGTCTGAGAACAGATTAATATCTCAAAATGTACGAGTCTTGTGAGATATAAATGTAAGCTTTTGATCTGAACTGCTGTTTATCTGTTACAGAGCTGGGGGGGAACCCAAGAATGTTCACTACTAGTACGCTTTAAAATAACATTTGTTCATAATCTTTTCTTAATGTGTGTCTATGACACCATCAGAATATACCATTACATTTTCGTATTTGTATCTTAAATAGTTTAGTACGTTCAATCTATGACAGTCAGTCAGGACACAGCTGCTTATACAGGGTGTTTGAAAAGTCTGAGAACAGATTAATATCTCAAAATGTACGAGTCTTGTGAGATATATATGTAAGCTTTTGATCTGAACTGCTGTTTATCTGTTACAGAGCTGGGGGGGAACCCAAGAATGTTCACTACTAGTACGCTTTAAAATAACATTTGTTCATAATCTTTTCTTAATGTGTGTTTATGACACCATCAGAATATACCATTACATTTTCGTATTTGTATCTTAAGTAGTTTAGAACGTTCAATCTATGACAGTCAGTCAGGACACAGCTGCTTATACATGGTGTTTGAAAAGTCTGGGAACAGATCAATATCTCAAAATGTACGAGTCTTGTGAGATATAAATGTAAGCTTTTGATCTGAACTGCTGTTTATCTGTTACAGAGCTGGGGGGGGGGGACCCAAGAATGCTCACTACTAGTACCCTTTAAAATAAGACTCGTACATTTTGAGATATTAAGCTGTTCTCAGACTTTTCAAACACCCTGTATAAGCTGCTGTGTCCTGACTGACTGTCATAGATTGAACGTACTAAACTACTTAAGACACAAATACGAAAATTTAATGGTATATTCTGATGGTGTCATAGACACACATTTAGAAAGGATTATGAACAAATGTTATTTTAAAGCGTAGCCTACTAATAGTGAACATTCGTGCCCCCCCCCCCCCCCCCAGCTCTGTAACAGATAAACAGCAGTTCTGATCAAAAGCTTAGCAACACATGTTTGTTTACATTCATTACCACAGCAACCAACTAAGCAAATTTTTAATAAGTTTATTATTTTTCACAACCAATACCTTTTATAGGTTAGATTAATAAACTAATATCAAACTGAAACAAAAAATCAACGAAAAATGCTTTTTGTATTATAATTCCATTCAAACATCTGTTACAAATTATAAATTGAAGAGCTGATTTGGATAAAATATTGACATAATTTTAGGTTAGGCCTACAATGAAACAAAACAGGTTTATTTGCAACCAATTTGGCAAATTTAGAATCAGGTTTTCTGAATCTGATTATTCTTCACAACAGTTTTTTACATTAGGTAAGAGCAAACAAAAGGCTTACCATTTTATAAGTCAAACATCTGGTGTTAGATATTATATTGTTTCCTTTAGTTGGTAGTGCCAAAATTTGTTTGAAATGTTGATTATTGATTATTTAAATATTAATGGTGAAATTACAAAGCATACAGCAATTCGAATTATTGGGGTTGGTCGAGTCTATTTCGATCTATGTCTTACATTAACTAAATGTAGGTCGCCGCTCAGTCGTCATTTCCGCAAAAATATCAGCGTACACAATAATCTGTTTGCATTGGCCCCCGCGGTAGGTGAGCGAAGCGAATATAACTCCCTTATTACAATATAACATGTGTAATATCTCGCTTTGTTTGGAAATTGTTTGACTGTATGTTTTGAAAATACAATTGAAAGACAAATCCAACGAAGAATAACTTTTATCGTTTAGTCAAGGACAACTGAGGAAATACAATAATTCTGGCTGAAAGTAGTTTTCTTGATTATTAAAGAAATGTATATGAGTGGTGTATAAATAAACAAACGGTTATAATTTAAATGTAAAATTACATAAACATTTATATTTGTTTATACATAAATAAATGTCTCAAGAGAAAGCTAGTTTATTATGCCTCACTTAATTTATAATAATCATTTTGAATTACTTGTTTCCGTGTTCAAACAAATATTATATGAATATCAATGAAGGGTGTGCAATACCAGGACAAAACAGTCCTCTACAATATAACTTATCTTTCATCAAATTTTGAAGATAATCTTTTGTTATTTGCAGGGAATTGTTCTTGAACATCTAAACTATAATTCTTAGGTGCCAAAAAATGTAAATTGTAAACTTTCATTAAAGATATTTTCTTATAAACAAGACGAAAAACATGATTTTCCGTCGAGTAATTTGACAGGCGTCAAAACATCTGGGCGAATTTTGTTACCTACTAACTGTACATTGGAGCGTTCTGCAAATTTAAATGTAGTACGCACATAGTGGAAACTAAAAATAATTGGACCACGCAGCTGAACCGCTGGCGTGAGTTGAGCAAATTTCCAAAATTAAGTTTATAGGCCTATGTTTCAGGGTTTCAACCAACAATTTGGGGAATAGGTATATTCACGACGGTGCTGAATAGCTGCAAAATGGTTCGCACGCCATTCCGCATATTGGGAGTATCTTCAATACACAATGTATTGCATGCTTCGCACACCAACCCCCGAATTGGGAGTATCTTCAATACAAAATGCATTGCGTGCTTCGCGCGCCAACCCCACGGTAAGATCCACTACATGGCTTTGAACCGGGTATTTTACGTTGTGATCGATTTTGGGGGAACCAAGCGAGCTATAAGGTCGCGTAAAAAAACAAAATGTGCAGAATAACATCCTTCATTTATATTTGTAGAAAAAACTCAAAAATAAATTCATTCTCGTAGGAAAAATCTAAAAAAATTATTACTTCCGGTCAAAAAACATGCTTTCGATTGTTGAATTTTTTTGGCTAACAAACACTTCCGAGCGACGTAGGCAACCAACATGTGTACCAAATTTGAACCAAATCGGACTTAAAATGCGGCTGCTAGAGTGCGAACACATATATACATATACACATAAATATATATATATAAATATATATGATTCTTAATGACACCCCAAAACGTGTTCTAAGGACCATGATCGGTGCTCATTTGCTACGCCCTTGGGTCTTACCATGAGGGCCACTGCAATAGCTCATTTTTCCTGTGGAAATTCGCTAATAAGACCGGCATTGGTAAAAACGAAAGTGTATACAAGCGATGTTCTAGTCGCGCTCGAGCGCTTTACCAATGTACCATCATACTACAGCTATCTCAAGGTCGGCTCCGCTCACTGGATTCGATGCGTTTACTCGGGTGGTATTAAACACGTCTATTAAATAGTAAACAAATTTCGAATCGGAACTTGAGCCAAAATTCGCCCGAATTTCCATCAAATTATTACGTGAAACAATTTTAACTAGTACCTTGGATTTAACGGTGTGACTTAATGCAACATATCATTTCATGTAACTTTTAAATATGAGCCATTTTTTATGTTCTAGTTAAAATCCTAGTGGGGCCTTTCAAAAATCTTAAAATTGAAGCTTCTAGTTCAAAGTACGCGAAAATGGTTGGATTTATACAAAAAAGTCTTAAAAGAGGATTTGCTACTGAAAATGGTCAAAAGCCATCGAATTTTGGAAATACTTTTTTTTTCATATTTTTGTTCTACAGGTCCTAAAACACATGAAAATTGCAATAGAAGTATTTTTTCTTTACATATACATATATCAGAAAAACTAAATTTAAACAACGCTGCGAAGAAGAAAAATCAGTCCAAATTGCTGTCTGGTTGTATAACAATTATGTTTTGGCCTACATATATTTTTAAATTATTATCAATAACCCTCTAAAAATAACCAGGCGTAATATAAAGTATAAACACATAAATAGCTTTATTTACCTAGACATTTTTCACATTTTGTCAATGTAGGTACATTCCACATTGAAGTAGGCTACACTTTTTCATTCAATCGCCATTTCCCGAAATGTGAGAATTTCATGTTTTTAGAGACTAAATTCGATATATCTCAAGAATCACTTGAAGTACATTTTTACGCGACCTTATAGCTCGCTTGGTTCCCCAAAAATCGATCAAAACGTAAAATACCATAGAAGAACCCGGTTCAAAGCCATGTGGTAGATCTTACCGTGGGGTTGGCGTGCGAAGCACGCAATGCATTGTGTATTGAAGATACTCCCAATCCAGCGGTTGGTGTGTGAAGCACGCAATGCTTTGTGTGTTGAAGATACTCCCAATATGGGGATTGGCGTGCGAAGCACGCAATACTTCGTGTATTGAAGATACTCCCAATATGCGGAATGGCGTGCGAAGCACTCAATGTTTTGTGTGTTGAAGATATTCCCAATATGCGGAATGGCGTGCTAACCATTTTGCAGCTATTCAACACCGTCGTGAATAGACCTATTTCACAAATTGTTGGTTGAAACCCTAAAACATAGGCCTATAAACTTAATTTTGGAAATTTGCTCAACTCACGTCAGCGGTTCAGCTGCGTGGTCGAATTATTGTTTTCAATTTCTTTTGTTTACATCGTTCTAAAAAAGAAACTATTTAGGCCTAAAAACAACAAACTATACATCTAACTGAGTCCATGCCGTTAGGGATTTTAAGACCCTATAATTTAATATTTTACTCAAAAACCTGAAATAAATTTTGGGAAACAAAAAAAAATCGTACATTTTAATCGTAGGCCTACTTAAATTAATCGAAAATATTTTAAATTCAGTCATATAGGCAAAACTGTGTTACTGTTCAATTTAAAATGCACTCAATTTTCCATCGTCAATAAATAATAGAAGTTCAAACTTGTATAGTAAAATAACAATAATTCAGACAAAGAGTCCAAGATAGTGACAGTTAAAAATATAATTTTATGTTTGTAGGCCTAATTTGTTTCTTAGCTGTCAACAATTAGTAAACAAAAATGATTGTAAAAACACATACAGTACATGTTAAACGATTTCTTTAGAACCTAAAGTTTCTCTTACAACACACTTTGTATATATAGCCCTCTTGTATTTAGGTGTATGTATTTTTTTCGGGCTCAGCTCAAGGTTATACATTAAAATTCATCAAAATATCAAGAATGGTACCCAAATAAATAGGTACACTATTTACTTAATAAAAAGCTATTTTTATACTTAAGTACATAATATAAACTTTTACTTAAGTTAAAATGTAATTGCGTGTATCTGTTTGTATAATCGCAGCCAGTCCGGTGAAGTAATTGTATTAACGCGACCAGGCCAATAACCAAGAGACGCCAGTTAGTCTGGGACAACTACTGCAGCGGTGACGTCACACGCACCAAGCTACACTACACATTCCATAAACATAATGATTTTTGTATAAACTTAGAATGCGTGTACATAAGAATGAATACATCTGTATAATAATTACAGATTATACATTGCATGTATTATGTAATTACTACCGTATGATAGATCTAAGGCGGAATAGACGCAGTATCGCTGGACGTCTAGGTTTTTAAAATACAAAAAGTTTTTGCAACCCGATCTAGCGACTACGGATTACGGACTAAGCTTTGCGAGTTTGCACCTCAAACCTGTTCTCTCGGATTATGGACTGCTTCGCCTCGCTCGCAGAACTCAAACTCACTTTCTATGGTACTTCTACGGTATTTTACGTTTTGATCGATTTTGGGGGAACAAGACGGGCTACAAGGTCGTGTAAAAAACAAAATGTGCAGAGTATTCTCCTGCATTTATTTGTATAGATAAAACCCCAAAAGTTGCATTCTAGTACGAACTCCCAAAACATTGTTACTTCCTGTCAAAAATCGTGCTCCTAGTTGTTGGATTTGTTTGGGTAACGAACTCGTTCGGACGACTTAGAAAACCAACGTGTGAACCAAATTTGGAACAAATCGGACGTAAAACGCGGCCGTTACACATATACATATTCAATTTTTAAAACGTGTTCCGGGTACTATGATCGGTGCTCATTTACTGCTCCCGACCTTAGGTCTCACCACAAGAGTCACTGAAATACCTCACCTTCCCTACGGAAATTCGCCAATAAGTTACGTGATCACTATGCCCCTTCGACCCTTGCAAGGTGTAGATCATCTTAACAGACATCATTGGCTGTGGTTCGGATTCCACGTAAAACTGTAGGTCCCGTCTTCATTAGCCTTAAGTGCAAAACAGAGCAGGACGTTAAAAAAAAGTGAAGTTCAGGTTTATTGAACCGGTTCATTTTAGCGATACGATCTGATTGAGGCGGATCATTTAAAAGAGCCGAGAACCTCATCACGAATGCAACCACTCCCCGAATTATTCCCGATCATTCACATGGTGTTTCAAATATGTGGACTAACAAATCGCCTACGTGTTAAGTGCAACATTTACTGAAAAATAGCCAGTCATAGGTCAAAATGCTCAATTTTGATTTTTTACTGAATATTATTGATTGACTTTAAACTAGACACAGCTCTTAATTACAACAATAAATAGTAAATGTAAAATAATCAGCTTAATCAAATAATCCGTTTCAAAATGGAGGCCATTTGAAAAAGTTTAATGAGAAGAACTCGAAAACACTTAATTTTTATATAAAACGTTGAGAGTAAATGTTTAGCCTGTTTAATTTCGTATCAACACAGACTATAGAATTACTCTACAGTAATTCTATAGTCTGTGGTATCAGTTGGTATAACTGTGAAACCAATCGAAAGGTAACTGTAAACCCGCGCCCATTCGCTTGGCGGGCTCAACATCCAAATTGACAAAGTGTAGGCGATAATTAATTTGCATGAACAATTAATCAAGTCTTTTGATGTTTTACTATCCAACTCCTTCGTTTGTCATAAATAACACTTATGCACTTAGAACATAAATAAACTGTGGAACATATTTCACTTACGCCTACTGAATTTGGTTTCGTTGTAATTCCAGTGGCTGAAACTATCAACTCGTATAAAAGCGAGCGTACGTCCATGAGTAACAATATAAAATAAGAGCCGTTTTCACCCATAATGTGTAACACTTAACATAACCTAGCGTAGATTATACTTTGAGGTTATGTTTACAACTTTAATCAATAATATAATGTCTTGTGAAGTTGATTTTCAAATATACGTTATAGAACTAATGTAGGCTATTATAATTTATAAGATTTGCTTTGAGGTTATAAAATGAATATAAATACAACTTTTTATCATCAATATATTCATTTATACAATTTAAAGAAGAGGTACGTGTAACTTCGGAAACATCTTCGTATAACATATAAACATATTCGATTATTAATTTCTTCGTGATAATATTAATAGTTACTAAATCATTCGATATATAAACATAAAATAAAAAGCAATTAAAAGATCATATTTTTATCTTTATTTTAATATATAATAGTATGTATAAATACAAAATGTTAACAAATAGGCCTACAGTTTTATAATCCTTATAATTGTACACATTCAACAGTTATAAATTCCCTCAGCATAGTTATGTAGATCTAGATAAAGTTTGTTGTTTTTAAATAGTATTTTTATAAATGTTGTATTTCTGATCTTTATCTAATTAATCTGAAAGTGATTTTTCACGGGGACTAGTTTTTTAATAAAAGAGTGGTTGCTTTGTAACATTTTAAATGACAGTGAAGTTGGTAAATCTTTACTACTCGTAAATTTGCGCATGCGTTAAAATAGTTTCCAGTTTAATAGACAGTTTTATGTTCAAGATGAAGGCACCGATATGGGAAACCCTCTGTCTAGTTTTATCGCTTACGTTTTTATGAGTTTGTTCCAAATCAATATATATCATAAATGTAAGGGTACATTTCCATGCGTGCTGCAATAACTTCTCAAACCCAACCACGCAGCCCCATGGGGGTTATATGGTATGTTAGCCCTCCGTCCCCCATCCATGAAGAAGGTTTGTGTTTCGGTGTCGAAAGAGTGCATCGCACCAATGGACACATTATGAAGCAGCTGGGAATCGAGTTATGAAGAATGTTCCTGAATCTATAATGTTCCAAAACTATCCTAGAATGTTCTGGAATATTCCAGAGATTACCAGACAGCATGTTCTAGAATGTTGGAGAAT
>JAGFPH010000087.1:1080271-1094480 GCA_018207615.1 Philaenus spumarius
GACAGCATGTTCTAGAATGTTGGAGAATATTGTATAATATTCCAGAGTTTTCCAGACAGTTTTTTTCCAGAATGCTGTATAATGTTCCAAAATGTTCTAGAAGTTTCCATAATGACCCTAGAATGGTCTATAATATTCCAGAGTTTTCCAGACAGCATAGAATGTTGTATAATGTACCAGAATGTTCTAGAAGTTTCCATAATGACCCTAGAATGGTCTAGAATATTCCAGAATTTTCCAGACAGAAAGTTCTAGAATTTAAAAAATTTTGTAGAATGTTCCAGACGGTTCTGGATCTTGAAGAAACTTCATTTTCCGGAACGTTCGAGAACTTACTAGAATGATCTACTAACCGCAAACGTAGGCTACTATTGAGCCCTAAAACTTGGCACATATTACTTTTAAGTTGTATATATATAGGAGAAAAAAGCATTTGCATTTCACTTATTTGCAACGAAGGTGTTAAAAATATTGTTCCTAGAACTGCAATGAATCTATAAACTGGGGGAAGTCGTGGATCTTGCGCGTAAAGGCGCATAGCTGATCATGTATGTAAGTCTAAATGGGAACTCTGGCCAGTGAACTCTGAATATTTATCTAATATTTCTTTCGTTCATTCATTTTCATCTGCAAGCGAAGCCGCCGAAACGCCTGCTGCTAGTTAACGATACAAGATCCACTGTGAGAGAGTGTTCGTTGTGGAGTAATTTTTGCAGTGTTCGATAAAGAACAGAAGCATATTTATGGTGCTTCGATATTTAACGGTTATTCCAAAGAATTAATAGAGAACATAGTCAAGAAAATGAAATTCGAGATCTACCCTGAAAATTAACAAACCCCAACAACTAGGGAACCAGCTAGTGAATAATATACCGGGTGTCCCACGAAGAGGTCCCTATTTTTGAATTAATATATTAGATGCACCGAACACTCTACAAACCTGAAACTCAACAGTCCTAACATACACATATGTAAAAGAAATACGCCTGAGTATCAGTTAATTCTGACACATTAGGACAAAATGGCGGGATATCAAAGAAATAGTACCTTTTCGTTAAAATAGTTTTATTTGCTTAAGTGTTACAACATAATTATTGAATTTTAACGATGTTACTAAGCACTAAACAACGTTAGGGAATTAAAGATATAAGTAACTCATAAATAAATTAAATCTATTTTTTGATCCATAAACCTTATTCAAACTGATGTCCATCGATCGCAATGCACTGATGACAACGAAATAGAAAACAGTCATACGCTTTGCTGAACAACTCTCGAGGTATCAACCACAGTTCCTCTTCGATCAACCTCATTAGTTCATCGTCTGTCGCAATATTATGACAATAAACCTTCTCCTTCAAAAAGCCCTACAGAAAAAAGTCACAAACAGTCAAGTCTGGAGACCTTGGGGGCCAGTCCATGAAGCTGCTGCCACGACCTATCCAACGGTTAGGAAGATTTTGGTCCAAAACTGCTTTGGCCACATTAGCATAATGCGGAGGAGCTCCATCCTGTTGGAAAAAAACGTCTTTCATCTCAGGCTGAGAAAGATGAGGAACTATGTGATTGCTTAAAACTGATGCATACCTTTCTCCAGTCATTGTTTGTCGGGATATGTCATACGACAAAACACCATCCTTGGTAACAGCAGCCCAAACTGTTATACCTGTTGATTTTAATTTCCCTTCTTGTAAGATATGTGGATTTTTTGTGTTATAGTAATGACAATTATGCCTGTTTACAGTTCCTGTTCGATAAAATGTGGCTTCATCTGAAAACACGATTCCTTCATGCCATTTGCTATCTACGTCAGTCAGTCTTTTCAATTATTTTCGAACTAAATTCCAATCGTCTGTCAGGATCATCTTCAAGCAGTCCGTGAACTAAATGAGTTTTATAATGTTTGATTTTGTTTTTATGGCATACCTTTGGACAGATGACTTCGGTATCCCCGTAGCAGATTCCACCTTTCTTACTGAATTAGGCGTATTTGGAGATTCCATGAAAGCAGCACATACGATTTCTTCATTTTATATGTTGGAGGATCTATGGTATTTTTTTGTGTGTATTGACCCCGTTTCTAGTAGGATAGTCTTCCACCTACGAATAGATTTCCTTGACGGTGGAACTACACCTGGGTACCTTTCCCTAAAACACCTTATTGCTTCATAATTATTTTCAAAGGCAATAGCCCAGGAACAACATTTCGCTTTTTGCTCAGTTGAAAACGGCATGGTACATAAGATACTTTACAATGCAACTTAATATCAAATGCCAATGTTTATTACCAAATATGTTCATTGTTGTGGATACACGCAGTCAGCTGATAGATTTAAAATAGTCTAAACAGCTGTAGCTGTTCCTATCTATATATATAAAAATGAATTGCTGTTCGTTAGTCTCGCTAAAACTCGAGAACGGCTGGACCGATTTGGCTATTTTTGGTCTTAAAATGTTTGTAGTAGTTCATAGAAGGTTTATACGTAAAGAAAAGTTTGAAAAGTTTCCCGAAAAAGTTTCAAATTTGGAAGAAACTGAACAGCATTTATTGTATGAACTCAAAACCTTAGCTCACAAAAACAGCTGTTCGTATAAAAAGCTTATGTTTGTTTACATGTATTACCATAGCAACATTACTTAGCAAATTTATAATCACTTTAATACTCTTAAAAACCAACAGCTTTTTCAGGTTAGATTGAAAAACTATAAACAAACACAAATAAAAATGCTTACAGAATTATAATTCAACTCAAACATTGGTTATTAAATATCTTTATAGGCCTACTTAGAGATATGCTGCTTAAAATATTGTTTATATAAAATATATCATATGAAGTTTTTAATACTTTTCAAAACATATTTTCGCTACAAATAATAATAATAACAAACAAATTATTTGACACCAAGCATAACCATAAACATATTTTATTGAAAACTAAAAAAACCATCTGAATTAAACTAAATGCCATTAAAATATCACAAATCGTAGCTCTATTTTGATATATACTGTATATTGTATATTTAAATACTAAACAATATATATCTTATACTAATTAGTCTATACATTTAAAATTACAAACTCTATTTGAACCAGTTTGTTACATCCTAAATTAACGCGGATGTTACAAAGTGATTCAAATATCTTTTCTACGACCCCCAGCTAATTTAAACCCTCGCTAAGAAAGGGTTAAAAGAAATTCGAAATTTTAGGGTGGTTTGGGGAGGGGGGTCAAAGTTACTAAGAATCCCTATAAGAACGAATTGGAATGAAATTTGGTACGTAGCTTCCTCTAAGGCCGTAGGTGCTTGCAACATTGTCAATGAAATTAAGTGAAAGTCAAACTTAGTAAAAACTATATATTAAAACAATATATTTAAAGCTTTTTCATGTTAGATAGTAGTTTACAGGAATACAATTTTCAGTGCTTTCCTAAATAGCGTAGACTTTTTTTCATGACCACAGTAGGATACGCACAGGTATTCAATGAACACTTAAAAAGAATTACAATTACGTCAAAAAAACTGAAAATACCAACAACCACGAGCAACGCCGTACGGGTCAGCTAGGAATTTAAACATCCGGAATTGTGAAATGTTTAAAATAAAATAAAAAGGAACATTTATAATCAATCAGTAAGTTATTTTTCACAACCAAGAGTTTTTTCAGGTTAGGTTATGAGAATAAAAACAAATAAAAATTAAACGGAAAAGGTTTACTGTAAATTCAAACATCTGTAGTTACATATTACAAATTAAACAGCCGATTTTGAACATATGCTTTGACACAGTTTTAGGTCTGTAATAAACCAACACACGTTTTTTGAAATCATTTAAATTTATTAACGTAGCAACCAAATTGGCAAATTTAGAATCAGGTAATTATTATTTTCAACCGACAGTTTTATTAGGTTAGGTAATAGCAAACACATACTACGAAAAAGAATATCATACTTCAAACATTTATCACTATTAAAATGTTATGCCAACTTTATTCTTTACTAGGCCTATTTACCCGTTTGATATACTGCTTTTTCGTATCACATTTTATGACTTGAAAATTTATCTTATATAATAAAAATGAATTGCTGTTCCTTTGTAAGCGCATCACTTGAGAACGGCTGGACCAATTTGGCTATTTTTTGTTTTAAAATGTTCGTAATAGTCCGAACTAGGTTTTTATATAAAGACAAATTTGAAAAGTTTCCCAAAAAAGTTTCAAATTTGGAAAGAACCAAACAGCCTCTTTTGTATGGACTCAAGACCATAGCGCACAAAAACAGCTGTTCTGATAAAATGCTTAGCAATACATGTTTGTTTACATTCATTACCATAGCAACTATACTTAGCATTATATTATAATCAATTTTCATTCTTCAAAGCCATCATCTTTTTTGGTTATATTGACAAACTAAAAACAAACAAAAACAAAAATCAACAAAAATGCTTACTATAATTAGGCTATAATTCAATTCAAACATTGGTTGTTACATATTATAAATAAAAGTACTCATTTGGATCAAAAACTGAACACAATTTTAGGTTAGGCCTACAACGAACCAAAACACGTTTATTTGCAACGAATTTGGCTAATTTAGAAACATTGTAATTCTTCACAACTATAATTTTTGAAGTGAAAGCTTCTTTAGGCGCGTTGGGCACATTTTCGCATGGAGAAAAATGACTAAACTCACGTCACCGTCATCGCACGAACACACTTTTGTTTAAGGCTCTATCGCATTTTCGCAATTATTTAAGGTTCCGTCGCATCTCCGCAAGTGTTTAAGATTACGCCGCATCTCCGCAATTATTTAAGACACAGTTGCATTCCCGCAATTATTTAAAGCTCCATCACATCTCCGCTATTATTTAAAGCTCCATCGCATCTCCGCAATTATTTAAAGCTCTATCGGATCTCCAAAAATATGTACGGCTCCGTCGCATATCCACAATTATTTAAGGCTCCATCGCATCTGCACAAATATTGAAGGGTTCGTCGCATCTCCGCAATTATGTAAGACACAATTGTATTACAGCGTTTATTTAAGGCTCCGTAACCTCTCCACAATTATTTTGGGCTCCATCACACAATTATTTAAGGCTCTATCTTAGCTCCACACTTTTTAAGGCTCCGTCGCATCTCCGCAAATATTTAAGGCTCTATTACAAACAACATTAATACATTGATTTAAAAAAATACTTCTTAAGAACCAGAAAATATAGTTAACTATATGAAGCTAAAAGTTTTCACTTCTGACGGCAGTCCTACGACTGTCTGTTTCTTTTTTTTAAATCAGGTAAACATAAACAAAAGGTTTACTGAAACATATAGATCCAAATGCCTTAACATATATGGATACTTAGTTAACAATTGTAAATGTCAAATTTGGCCAGTTTAGAATAAGGTAATTATTCTTCACAACTATCAGATTTTTTAGATTACTTAAAAGCAAACAAAAGGTTTAGCCTACTGTATTAAAAGTCAAACATCTAGATCCAAATGTCTTAACATATTTATGGATATGTAGTTAATGTAAATATCAGCCTGCTCCCGTACCGGAAAACCCAGCTTTGTTTACTCTCCAGACAATAAAAAAAGGTCGTTTATCATAAAACATTGCAATGAAGCAAATAGTGATGTCACAACAAAACACTCAAATGAAAGCATTTCTTTGTTTTGACTGTTTACTTGAAACTCTGACTTAATTCAATTATAACTAAAATTTTGGAACAAAACCGCATGGTTCCAAGTCGATCACATTCTATAGGCTATACTTCGCACATTTCGAGCATTTCAGAGGTGTACTGCCGATAGAATTAATCTCGCATGTAAAATTTTCAATCACCGTTCTTCTGAATGTACTCCTAATCAAATTTAATATCCATTTCCACAATCGTTAATAGATACAATGATCACTTAGGAATACGTTTTTTTTCACATTTTTATCATTTTCTAACAGCTTATCATAAATTCACAAAACGATCACGAACAAATTTATTAAAATTTGGACAGAACAACGTCTGTCGGGTTAGCTTCTAATAAAATATTTCTTAAAAAAAACAGTCCATTCAAATGGGTATGATTTAGCAAATATTTTAGTTGAAAATGTGAGTCAATAAGGAGTAAATGCAGTACATAAATGTTCACAATGTCGTCAATTCATTTAGGCCTACATATACACGAATTAAATGAATCCAGAGTTATGCCACGCATTTAATTGTAAAATACTTGATGGTTTAGCAATTGTACGTAAAGAGCGTACGGTAGCTTAGTATGAACCAAATTGAAGTTAAAACAATTTAATTGACTTTTCAAAAATATTATACATGGGGTGTTTGATATTCACTGTCCTTTGCTATATGGCCTACATACAAAATTACGCTAAATTAGTGTATTTCTATTTTTGCACAATATGCAAGACATGATAATGTACTCCATATATAAAAACGAATGTTTGTTTCTTTTTCTCTATAGACTCAAAAACTATTCGACCTATTTCACTAATAATTTTACAGTTTATCCATAGGTCTATCATTACTAGGAATGTTTAGACGTTACAATTACTACATTCTATGGGATTGAAATGGGGTTACTACCCCTATACAATAAAATATAAATTAAACTAACACCCTACAAGCTAAACAGTTAAAATTATGTAATATTATTTTATGTGATATAAAAAAACATTTTAAATGTGATTACTTAAGTCAAAGGGATGAAATTGAATAACTACTTTTAAAATTCAATAATAATCGATACATTTACTTTTTCTATATTTTCAAAAACTGCTCAACTAATTTCACAAAAAATTTCACTATTTTCACATATTAATATAAGGATTGTTTAGAGAATATAATAAGGATATTACAATCAAAGAGATCAAAATGGGGTAGCTACCCATATACAATAAAAATTGCACTAACTTCCTACAAACTTTAAATCTAAATTTGTATATGTAGTTATTATTAAGATACTTAAAAACCATTTGTAATTTGATTACTTATGTCAATGTAATAAAATTTAATAACTACTCTTAAAATTAAATCAAGCAATAGCGAAGCATTGCCGGGGTTTCTAGTTCTATACAAAAATAAAAAATCTATGTCCTAATAAATCGTCCTTTCCGTGAAATTACATAGTACACAATAATCTGTTTGCGTCTGCTTCGCCGGGCAGGAGGCGTAGCCATCTAGTGTTTTCATAACAAAATTAAAATATTGAAGCAAAACAAGGTGAACAAGCCAAGTGGCTCTAGACTGTAGACTAGGTTGGATGGGGTGAGGGGATCGATCCGCCGCTTGAGGGGGCGCTCTCTCAAGGGTTACTGTTTGCCTACGAAACATATATTTACTATAAAGGATGTTCTTTTATCTCTTTATTTTAATTGTTAGTTAGCTTATAACGTACGCTGTATCAACCGCTACTATGCACTCCTGTGTATCCTACGAAAGGGGTAACCCGCTGGCTGGTACAGGGAATTTGTTTGTTCACCATGATTCATAATTAATTGTCATAGTTTTCTCTCATTTTCTTTCATCTATTATCTCATGAAAGTGAATTATAACATTTATATTAAATTACTTTGGTATTTATTGTTCACTGGCTGCCCGTCAATCGTCTTCGTCATGGTATGTGTGCTAAATAAATAAAATAAATAAAAAAAATAAAAAATCAGAGTGAAAAGCGTATTCTTTTTCAACCGCTAAATCTATAGACTGGTAAATCACAGTCTTAGCTGGATGTTTGCAGATCACCCTGATACGTCTTTAATATGCGAATGCATTGATCGGGATAGTTTTGATCAGCTTACGTCTTAAATATTTTCTTAAAATTAATAAGTGCAAAATTTCAGCTCTCTAACTTTAAGGAAAGAATACCAATTAGTATTGATTGTTTTTAGGGTTTGTTATTACATTTTCAACCCTTAGCAGCACGTAACGAAATGTACATCTGGTTTACTTTTTATGTGTATCGTTAAACAAATTAATGTACAAAATTTCAGCTCTCTAGTTTTAAGGAATGTATGAATATTAATAATTATTGTTTTTATGGGTTGTTAACACATTTTCACTCCTAGCAGCAAGTAAGAAAATGTAAAACTCATTATTTTTCATATGTGTTTTGTAAGAAATATATGTACAAAATTTCAGCTTTAAGGAAAGTAAACAAACAACATAATATATTGTTTTAGGGGATGTTTCAACCCTTAAAGCCCAAATATTTTAAAATCCTATATCTTAGTGCGCCTATAGCGCCTATGAGCAATATGTGAACCAAATATTTCACGTTTCTTAGCGGTATGAAATTAATATTTTTAGTTATAGGGCTTGTTACTAAATGTTCACCCCTTAGCAGAACGTGATAAAATGTAAAAATGGTTTATTTTTTATATGTATCTTGTAAGAAATAAATGTACTCAATTTCAGCTTCCTTGCTTTAAGGAAAGTATAATAAACAATGTTTATTGTTTTAGGGGTTTTTTCAACCCTTAAAGGTAAAATATTTTAACATCCTTTCTTAGTTTGCCTCTAGCCCCTATGAACAATATGTGTACCAAATTTCACGTTCCTATTCGGTATTCAATTAATATTTACAATTTTAGGGATTGTTACTACATTTTCACCTCTTAGCAGAAGGTGACAAAATGTAAAATTGGTTTACTTTTTAAATCTATCGTGTAAGAAATAAACGTAAACAATTTTTGTTTTCTATCTTTAAGGAAATTATAACATACAATACTAATTTTTTTTTTGTTGTTTCAACCTTTAAAGATAAAAATTAAATTTCTTTAGTTTTTCTATTTACATCACAAAGTATACACATGCCAAATTTCATCTCTCTAGTTTCATGGGAAGTGGGAGAATTAGTGATGATCAGTGAGTGGTATTTGGATTTTATATATTATGAGTGAGTGAGTGAGGGCTTTGCCTTTTATATAGATATAAGCTATATAGATTACATTAAAACAGTTAAATCTAAAACGAAAAATGTATTGAAAACCAGTGTACTATTGACTTCTGAGGAGATAGTGTACTCTTTGTACGAGAACTTTCTGCGATTTCATCCCTGGAAATACCTCTAGCACAAAGGATGCCGAAAAATTATAGTACGCAAAATATAAGTTGACCCTTAATTTGAGGTGGTTTAATATGAAGTCCATATGTTATAAACCTTCGTGTACGGTAGATGTTAGAGAGAAAAAAGCTTTCCGAACTGGTTGTAGATCAAAGTTCTGTAGAGGCAACTTGTTTCTGTCCCAGTGGGGATCAAAGGAACTAAGTAACGTAAATAATGAATGTGTTGATTAACTTACTGCATATGAAGCAAAGTATCCCCGTCAACAAACTGTGTTTAAATTTAAAAGTAAAGGCGGAACCATTATAGGAAAACTCATGAGTCCGTCGCATCAAGTTTGGGATGAAGCATTGCAATTGTGAAGGACATCCTGACTAAATGTGGGGCAATTTTTACAAAAACGAAAAAATGGGTGCGTGTACCTATGTATGCGCGTTAGAAGTTATAATAAAATTCTTTGGTGTGATTTAACAAATAAGATTTATAGTAGAAACATTATTGATATACCGGGTGTCCATTTTAACTGGGCCACCATTGGGATCTCTAAAAGTACAAGATTTACAGCAAACTTTAAATGGGGGACTTCACCTACTTTTTAGTGGCCATTAAAAATATGAATTTGAAATTTCGAAAATATGCCACCATTTTCCAATATGTTCTTTCCAATATGCCGCCAACTTTCGAAGTTTTTATCGAAACCCCAATTTTTTATGATGGATATGGGTTTTACATGCAATTTTAAGACTTTCTTACTCTTGGTGTTTTTTTGATAAACTTAACCGTTTAGCCGGTAGAAGCGCTGAAAGTTTCAGAAAATCGTATTACAATAATTAAAAAAGAGGCTTACTTTTAATTTGCAAACAATAAAATTTAACTCAAAGTGCAATATTTTTTTACAAGGGAATGTTAAAAATCTGTATCAAATTCACAAATACTTTATTTTATAAAAAAAAAACTGCAAGAATAAAAAGTCTTAAAATTGCATGTAAAACCCATATCCGTCATAAAAACTGGGGGTGTCCATAAGAACTTCGAAAGTTGGCGGCATATTGGAAAGAACATATTGGAAAATGGCGGCTTATTTTCGAAATTTCAAATTCATATTTTTAATGGCCACTAAAAAGTAGGTAAAGTCCCCCATTTAAAGTTTGCTGTAAATCTAGTAATTTTAGAGATCCCAATGGTGACACAGTTAAAATGGACACCCGGTAAATATAATATGCTTTGTCCTGAATGACTGACGTAGAATAAACGTGGATTAAAATTACGTGGATTCCGTAATTCAAATATGACCGGAGCAGGCCATCAAGAGTAAGGAAATCCCAGATTATTCTCTTAACAGCATTAACAAAAGTTCCTAAACGTATGTACTAATACTGTTACCACTACTATTCCACGTCATATTACTGTCAACAATGAGACCTAAGAACGTCATTGATTTAGTCTTTTCAAGCTCTCTGTCTTATACTAAGACACTGAGTGTATGAAGAGGGTTGCTTTTTAGGCTGAAACTCATGAACTTTGTTTTACTAACAAACATAAGTGATACTACCATTGAAGAGTTTAAGCTAGTTAAGGTCGGTTTTTAACGAATACCCATAGGTGAGACCTAAGTGGTCAATGAGCCCCGATCATGGTCGCCAGAACACGGTTTAGGATGCCATTAAAAATTGTATGTATACTGTTAAATTTGCACTCTAACGGCCGCATATTATTTCGAATTTGGTAAAATTTGGTTTTTGTAAGTCGCTCAGACGAGATTTTTCTTGGAATTTCTTGAGATTTTTCGTACTAGATTTTTGGGGGTTTTATCTAAAAACACGAAGATTTTACCGTGGAGCAGCTTCGGTTACGAGGCCGACGGCCGGGGTGCAAATTTTTTCCGAGAAGTAGTTCAAAATCCTAAGCCGCCAGATCGAGGTGCAAAATCGCAAAGCGTTCAGCTGCGGTAGGAACCAGGTGCAAACAAACTCCACGTATATTTCCCACAGCTATTTAACATCTGAATTACGCCAACTTCGCAAATAGTATGTTGAAATCCTAAAACATATAAATTTAATTTTAGATATTCCCTCAACTTGCGTCAGAGGTTCAGCTGCGTGGTCGAATTATTAGCGAATTTCCATAGGAAAAAATGAGCTATTGCAGTGGCCCTTATGGTAAGACCCAAGGTCGGGAGTAGCAAATGAGCACCGATCATGGTCCCCAGAACACGTTTTGGTGTGTCATTAAAAAGCATATATGTATTCGCACTCTAGCGGCCGCATTTTAAGTCCGATTTGGTTAAAATTTGGTACACGTGTTGGTTGTCTACGTCGCTCGGACGAGTTCGTTAGCCAAAAAAATCCAACAACCGGAAGTACATTTTTTGACCGGAAGTAACTATTTTTTAAGATTTTTACTACGATAATGAAATTTTTAAAGTTTATTTTTAAATATAAATGTAGGATGTTATTCTGCACCTTTTTTTTTTTTACGCGACCTTATAGCTCGCTTGGTTCCCCCAAAATCGATCAAAACGTAAAATACCATAGAACTGCCAGGTTCAAATCCGTGTGGTGGATTCTAACGTGGGGTTGGCGTACGAAGCACGCATTGCATTGTGTATTGAATATAACCAAAATATGCGGAATGGCGTGCGAACCATTTTGAAGCTATTCAGCACCGTCGTGAATAGACCTATTTCCCAAATTGTTGGTTGAAATCTAAAACATAGGCCTATAAACTTAATTTTGGAAATTTGCTCAACTCACGTCAGCGGTCCAGCTGCGAGGTCGAATTATGTATTTAATCACATCTGCGAGGGAAGTCGCGGCTGCGTACCAGCTGTTAGAAATACAAATTTGTTTGAAAGTATGAAATCAGTTTTTGATCGAAATATTAGAGTACAGCCGGTTCTACACGATGCTACGAACACCTTCCAACGTTGGACTTTTGATGATCCGTCACATTGTGTGGCCGTTGGCGAGCGTCGAACGTTTGCATTTGACCATGTTCAGGCCGATGTCGGTATTCTTGCACCGAGTCAAAGGGATGCCTCCATTTTGTCAAGGATAATGTTCGTTGGTTCGACTCAACGGCTACACGACTCGTTCATATGAAGCACTATTTACTCTCCATTCCCACCAAAGACTCGTCCTGTTTAGGTTTATCTTTGTGTTTAGTTTTTAATCAGTAATATTATTCATTTACATTTTCTCAGGTAGCCTAGGTAGGCTACAATTTATATTTCATACTAGTAAGTTCCTGTGGAAAATCACAGGCAGATTAATTAAATACTATACATTTTTAAAATATAATTTAAAAATTATTATTTAAAACACATATAATCTACCTTAATATGATGTGGAAATATATCGATAAATGTGTACAATTAAAAGATATGTTACTACAGACTATCATCCTCGTCCATTTTAGCAACTGGTCAAACGTTTGTACCAAACTGTTTTCTAAAGTATTGGATCAAACATTCGATTCACCGTGTAGCAGGAACATTCGCTGAACCATCTGTCGAACATATTTGTCTCAAACATTCGGTCAAACGTTGGAGCGAGCGATCGTAGCATCGTGTAGAACCGGCTTAAGCAGTATATTGTACCAATACAGAAAATTTACAATCAGTTGATCTATGTAATTTAAATTGACAAATATGTTGTTTGGAACTATTCATAGGCCAAAACTATCTTATAAATTATTTATAAAATTTCATTATTTCACAACCGTAACTTTACATGTAATTTTACTTTCTCACTATACTATAAGTATGGAGAAAGTATAGTGATTGCAAAAAAATCGATGTGAAGATTTTTTTGGAAATATCCGTTTTAGGGGGTTGGGACCCTCTGAGTCCAAAAAAGTGTTTTTTACAAAATGTTTGTAAGTGTACAAAGCTAGAGAGAAAACTATTCGATCGATTTCGAACAAATTTGCTGCACTAAACATGTCGATTAGGCCTGTACAAATGCACGAAAAAGGTTTTGATACATTTTGAAAAACAACCCGCTTTTTTCCAAACAACCCCCAAAACATCAGTTATTATTTTTTTCCAAAAAAACGGCTCTAACGATTTTGATACAAATTTGGTCTATTTGCAGCCAAAAAAAACCGTATTTTTCTAGAAAATCTCGTTTGGCTAATAATAATAATATTTATTAGTTACTTTCTACTTTAATGTATCCCCTCTCCTACTTTAATACAATTATGAAGTCACAGTGAATCTGTTTAACACATTCACTGCTACGCAAATTACGTATTTCCTTTGCTAGGAGCTGACTTTTTATTTTGTATTTTTGAACCTTTCTATGTAATAATCACTAATACTTTAAAGCGGACGCACATTTACGGCCATAGTACATAGGCATAAAATTGGCGTGCGAAGCACGCAATGCATTTTGTATTGAGAATACTCCCAATGCACTGTGCGTCGGCCGCTTCTCATAGTGTTCAGTGTCAAGCTCACATGTGCGTCCTTAGCAGTGAACTTGTTAATAATGTTGGCGAGAAAGTATGTGCCAGTTTCTGGTACCGATTATTTATTAAAAACTTATATGTAAAAATTTCGTAACAACATACCTTATTCATTCAGCAAATAGTGCATCCACGGGGTAAGGGTTTAGACGCAGTCGGATTGTTTGTAAGGCTTACCTGCAACACAGAAATATGACATTTTAGTTTGAAATCTAAAGCCTGTAGTAAAACTGAATGCTTTAGACGCCAATAACTGTCGTGAATTCAATTTAAGACAGTAATATTACCTTACAGCGAACAACTGATTTTCCACTTGCAAATGTTACGGATTTGTGGTATTTATTACATTTTACTTACAATTATAAATAATCCGATCACAAATGGGCAATTTTTGAAATTTTGAAAAATTACTTCCTTTAAAATTACTTATAGATAACCAAATTTGTACACACAATTTCAAGAACTTTTTTAAATTTTGATAATGTTAGCTATGTAGTTCAATTAGTTCAGTAGTTCAATTAGTCCAGTAGTTCTATTAGTTAATTAGTTCAGTAGTGCAATTAGTTGGGTTATTTCAGTTGTTCAATTACTCCAGTAGTTCTATTAGTTAATTAGTTCAGTTGTTCAATTAGTTGGGTTATTTCAGTTGTTCAATTACTCCAGTAGTTC
>JAGFPH010000087.1:1103594-1117070 GCA_018207615.1 Philaenus spumarius
AATTACAAATAGAAAATACACGTAACGAAAAAGCGTTATCAAATTGGCTGTTATTCCAATGGAAGTAAACACATTCAAGAAGCATGTGTTTTGGTTCATCAATTTAAATTAAGAGACGATCGGTTCCGTCCGGCGTAGTTCAGATATTATCGTCAAGCGCTGAAATTTTAGGTTAGGCATAGAAAGTAATTTTAAGTCTAGGCCTAACCTAAAACTATCGAATGTATGTTGCCTTTAAGATAGGTAAAACTACATTAAACATACTCACAATAATTTTAGGTTGGGAATAGACGGATGAACCAATATTTTATGATTATTGAATGTATTTACAATGAGTGGACATTTAACTGTGTTTATCATTTTAGCATTGATGTTATAATTAATTCTATACCTTTATTATATTAACATTAAACGTATGGAAACAGTAAATATTTGTATAAAACATCATCTAATAATAAACGGCAATTGAATAATTTAAATTATGTGTGTATGTTGCCGTTAAGGCTGGTAAAAGAACTGAAGAAAATGCGTGATAAACTTCATTCCTGACGGGGGTCCCAGGATCTCGTACTTTTTTATAGGAGAATTTCAATATTTAATTATTTGAGAATTTTATTTACAGTTTTATCTAATGTGGTTTTATTTTCAGGTTTCCGAAAATTTAACTAAAATTTTTAGGGCAGTAAATGTAAAACGTAAGTTGCTGAGTTATTTGCCATTTTTGTAATTTTTCTAACGATATTATATGCATGAAAAAAAGTAAAGAAAAGTTTTTCTTATTTTGTATTTAAGTTTGCAATGAGTCTTTTATTATCTTATTATTCGTAGCTGACCCAAGTTTTCTGAGGCTTATTCAAGTTTTTAGACTATGTAATAACTGCTGTCAATGTGTCAAATATAAAAAGCACTATACAAAATGAAGTATACAGAATGAAAATTACGTCTTATATGTTTTGAAAGTATTCAATTTATGAACAGTTAATAGGTAGACTACTCTGAGTAGAAGTAGTGTTGTAATTAAGCATTTAATAATTAAGTAACAGTTAGTAATAATTCGACCACGCAGCTGGACCGCTGACGTGAGTTGAGCAAAATTTCCAAAATGAATATTATATGCCTATGTTTTAGGGTTTCAACCAACAATTTGGGCAATAGGTCTACTCACGAAGGCGTTGAACAGCTGAATGTGTGTACGCAATATATTAGTACAATTTGTTTGCGCCTAGTGGCCTCGCGAGTTTGCATCACTTGGCTTCGAACCGGGTACTTTTATGGTATTTTACGTTTTGGTTGATTTTGGGGGAGCGAGCTGTAAGGAGCGAACTCGTCCAAGCGACATAGACAACCAACACGTGTACCAAATTTGGACCAAATCGGACTTAAAATGCGGCCGCTAGAGTGCGAACACATTTATACATATTCTGGGGACCATGATTGGTGCTCATTTGCTACTCCCAACATACGGTATCACCATAAGGGCCACTGCAATAGCTCATTTTTCCTATGGAAATTCGCTAATAATAGTTTTGGTTACAATGATAGGAAGTGGCCTGAGGAGCAGTGGGTATCGCACAGATAAATGTATTGCCATCTGACGCGACGAGTGGCGTGGCATTGCTTAATGTACTCTTGTCTTCAACCTGCCTTTCTGACCAGAGTACAATGCGTAAACATTTTCTATGACAAAATAAGCTAAATTCAAGTCCTTATTTACAACTTTGTCGCTTACAAAACTTCTCTACCCAAAAAATAAAAACACTTCTCACAGACCAACTTTTCATGTCATGATTTAAAAACCACATATAAGTTTTAACTTTAACTTGTAACATAAATTTGTCATCAAATTATTTTACAACTTTAAATTGCACCATTACTGTCCAACGCTATTGTTTTGTCTGCATTCAAAATTTCAACTTTATCGTAAGTCGGTCAAACAACAGTGTATTTCTCCGCGTAAATGCTGCATTTGGCGCTTCTATACCAGACCAAGATGGCGGAGTTGGTTTCGCTGCTGTAATGTTTGTTAGTGCCCCTAGCCTATCTAGGTTTTGTACTATGTAATCATTGGCACAAACGCACAGACTAATAGACAAAAAGTGTTTACGATTTTATTATATGTGAAGATAACCGGTACGAAAGCTTTAATTTTGAAAATTATATATACCAATTTAGTTTTTTTTCGCTCGAAACGCAAAACACGTTAGCGAAATATTATATTTACTCAACAATATTCTCTGTACTTTCCTGAACAGGAATATGTATAATTTATTCAAATGATATACATTCTATGGATGTTTAAATGATAATATGCACGAGTAGTAAAAAAGGGCCTTCTGAAATTAGAGAATCTAACCACCACTTCTAGTAATAATGTATAAACTGAATTGTTTCTTATACATCTTAGTAGACAGTCCATGTCCCTGTTTTTCAGCGTTTAATTTATAACTTGACTGTGGGCTCCACCCCGGCGGAGTCACATGTCTAAGCCAATGCAAACATATTATTGTATTCTCTGATATTTTCACCGAAATGATGACTAAGCGGTGACCTGTAGCTAATGTAAAACAGAAATCGAAGTAGACATGACAAACCCCAATAATTCAAACAATGCTTACTTATTGCAACATGCTGTAATTGTACCATCTATATATTTAAAGCCGTAAGGAAAAAAAACATTTGGACAGTTCGTCTGAGACTTCTACTGTGCCGATTTACATGCGGTTTTTTCCAAAACAAAGGTTTTCGATCCTATATTAGCAGGTTTTATTTGTATTTTGAAAATATTTACGTTAAATGGGTGAAAAATGAAAAATAGACTTTTCTTATGGAGATTTAACATGGGAGAAAAAATCAACTTTTTCAATGCTTTGGACAGTTCGTCTGAGACTTTCACTGGTCCGATTTACATTCAGTTTATACCAAAGTAAACCAAAACTTTTCTATATTAACAGGTTTTATTTACTTTTACGTCATCTTAATTTCTTAAATTAAGAAAATCAACATTTCCAAACTTTTGCAATGATTTTATTTTACAGTTCTTCAAACAGCTGATTGTAAAGAAACAAGGTATTTTGTCTAACAACAGAAGAAGAGCAAACGCTCATATAATATAACAGCTGATTTGACCCATCTGTACAAAACCTAGCGTAGATTGTATTTTGGGGTTATGTTAACAATTACAATTCATTAATAATGTAATTCTTCTTAAGTAGATTTTTATTAAATATGAGTTATAAAATTAAGGTAGGCTATAATACGTTATAAGATTTGCTTTGAGGTTATAAAGTGAATATAAATACAACCTTTTATCAACAATGAATTTATTCATTCATACAAATTTATGGAAAATACCCATTAGTTTAATTTCGGAAACATACGTACATCTTCGTATAACATATAAATATATTCGAGTATTAATTTCTTTATTATAATATTAATAACTTCTAACCATTTGATAATCAATATGAAATAAAGTCCAATTAAAAGATAAAATTTGTATCTTTATCTTAATATATAATTAAGGCCTACATAAATACAATATTTTACAAATAGGCCTACAGTTTTAAATTGCAATATTTTTCATGGTAGTTGGCAACTGTAGGTCTATTATTTATGCAACGTAATGAATGGTTTTTTCTCATTTCTTTCCTATCTGTATTGATATCCCAAAAAAATAGATTATGTTATACAATATTAGTTAAATTCACTGATTGTTGAATACATTTTCTTCTTCTTTAACTTTGCTACAAGAAGAATAATTGGAAGGAAATAGCATTTTAAAAAGTACATTTTATACATGTTTCGCACCATCTGCCTAGCGCTCCACTCACTACGAATGGAGCTGTATCCGGCGTGTATCGACGGGCAACAACTATCTATATATTTTAAGTTAGGCCTAGACTGAACCAAAATAAATAAATAATGTTTATTGTTGATTGAGTCATCAGCTGTAGTCTCTAATATTTTCATTAACCGTTTATTTCAAATTTTAAATCAATTATCAGTATTTCTAATTTTTAGGTTAGGTTTTTATTAAAGTGTAGACCTGAGCCTTGCTAACTACACAACGGGTTCTAACGGCTCACACCGGGTTCCAACAGGGAGTTGGGGGGTTGGCGTGCGGAGCACGCAGGGGTCTCCCCTAGTTTTTAATTATTATTCTACTGATGAAAAGGTAGAGTATGTTATATTTTTTTATTAAGTTCCTATAATGAGGGAGAAAGTATGTGTCAGTTTCCTGATACCGTTTATTTGCTCTAATGAATGGTCTACTGGTTGGAGCAGTGGTTCTTTAGTTATAATCCTGAGTTTATTATTTATTTATTTAAAACCATAACGACTCTCATGTCGGCTTACAACCGACAGAAGTCAATTCCCATTTCTGATCGGATTTTTCGATACTATCGATGACTTAGCATGAAATTACAGTTTGCAGTTAAGTATTGCGATACAATTGATTGTACTGAGGACATTTTGTGCAACAGTGCGAACAAACCTACGAAAGTACTTCCTCATTTATGATTCTGTGAATGATGTTGTGTCGTCAGCTGATGGACTCTTGTCTACTGCCAGTAGTAATTACTCCGTAGTTATAACCATGCTGTTGTTTACTGTTATGTGGTTTTTGTGTGTAATTAGTGAAAATTAATAGGAATAGTTTAGTAAACGACAAAGATATTGATCAAGGTATTTTGAGGAACCTTTATACCAGGGCTGTCCAACATGAGACCTGAGGCTTCATATTGACCCACAACGACATTTTTTGCAGCCCCAAAGCAAATAACTATATACATTATACATATTCCTAAAAAACTAAAATATACACAAGCGAGTCATTAATACACAAACGATGAAATAAAATAATACGCATACGCTATATGACGCAACTTGTGAAGTATATAGGGCCGCAACGAAGTTACCGGTACAAACATTCTCCTGGCAACTCTATTTAAGATTTTTAAGTGAAATATGTCTTGACGGAAAATAAAAATAATTCGACCACGCAGCTGGACCGCTGACGTGAGTTGAGCAAATTTCCAAAATTAAGTTTATATGCCTATGTTTTAGGGTTTCAACCAACAATTTGGGAAATAGGTCTACTCACGAAGGCGTTGAACAGCTGTCTGTGTGTACACAATATATTAGTAGAATTTGTTTCCTCCTAGTGGCCTCGCGAGTTTGCACCACTTGGCTTCGAACCGGGTAGGCCTACTTTTATGGTATTTTACGTTTTGGTTGATTTTGGGGGAGCGAGCTGTAAGGTCGCGTAAAAAAAACAAAACGTACAAAATAATATCCTGCATTTATATTTTTAGAAAAAACTCTAAAAAAATTCATTCTCGTAGTAAAAATCTCAAAAAATAGTTACTTCCGGTCAAAATACGTACTTCCGGTTGTTGGATTTTTTTTACTAACGAACTCGTCCGAGCGACATAGACAATCAACACGTGTACCAAATTTGGACCAAATCGGACTTAAAATGCGGCCGCTAGAGTGCGAAAACAATCATATATACATATATATATTAATTTTAATGACACCCCAAAACATGTTCTGGGGGCCATGATCGGTGCTCATTTGCTACTCCCGACCTTCGGTCTCACCATAAGGGCCACTGCAATAGCTAACTTTTCCTATGGAAATTCGCTAATAAGGGGAAAACATTGAATTTATAATGGCCCTTGGGAATCAAACTATTGAATCACAAACAGCAATAGGTATTAAACGTCAGTGTATTGTTTGTATTCCGGTAATGTTAGTTCTTAAGAATACGCAACTAAAACGCTGACGTAAGTTTATAAATTTTAGGGTTCAACCAACTATTTGAGAACGAGCGAAGCAAAGCAGTCCATAACCCGAGGCCGCAAGGTCGAGGTGCAAACTCGCTTAAACTCTCGAAGCGAATTTTCCGCTGCTATTGGAACGAAGCAGCGCGTGATTCGAAGGTGGAGGGTTAGGTGCAAACTAAATCTACTAATATATTTCGTACACGGAGGCAGCTACGCAGCGCCTCGGTGAGTAGACCAATTTCCCATATAGTTGGTTCAGACAGTAAAACATATAAATTTAATTTTGGAAATTCGCTAAACTTACGTCAGCGGTTCAACGGCGTGATCGAATTATTGAATTATATTAGAAGTGAATGCATAACCAGCCGCACGTTATAGAACGCTATCCTTCCCGAGGACTTGGCAACTGTATTCATTCCATTGGCAAGTATTATCTAACTTCGCTATTGACCTGTTATATAATGTATCAGTCTAGTATCCAGAGTTAAGGGAACGATGCCAAGAAGCTTTGGCACAGTCCACGGTCTAACTTGCCCTCCATCACTTTGCAGTATAACCTTTCGTACGATAAAAACCATCTATACAACATTGTAAAGTTATACCGTTAGAGATAAACAGCGACGGTTTTGAAAACTTAACACTTGCATTACTTAAAAGTCGGAAAGTGATGAGGAAAATCTGATTCTTCTGAGGGAATCTTTAAAAACCTGTTTACTAAATCATACAAACCATCTATCCCCACCCACCACCCACATCTTAAAAACGTACTCCGGTTGCTATGGTAATGAATGTAAATGAATTCAGCAAACATGTGTTGCTAATCTTTTCATCCGAATCAGCTGTTTTATTTGTTATAGGTCTAGGAGTGAAATCAGTATTTTTACAATTTTTACTTTCTCCGCCCTATACGTAGTATTTGGAGAAAGTATTGATAATATTCCCAATACGCGGGTTGGCGTGCGAAGCACGCAATGCATTGTGTATTGAAAATACTCCCAATACGGGGGTTGGCGTGCAATGCACGTCCTTAGCATTGAACGTGTTAATAATTTAAATATGTTTGTGAGAAAGTATGTGCCAGTTTCTGGTACCGTTTTTTACTTTCTCCCCCCCTAAGCAGTAGTATATGAAGAAAGTATTGTTTTAGTCCAAATTTTCGAATTTGAATTTTTGGTGGAATTATCTGTTTTGGTGCTCCCTGAACCCCCAAAAAATGTTTAGTGGAATTATCTGTGTTGGTGCTACCTGAACCCAAATATATTTTTAGTGGAATTATTTGTTTTTGTGCTCCCTGAACACAAAAATGTGTTTTTTTGGTGATATCTGTCCGTGTGTCTGTGTGTCTGTTAGGATGTGTACAGAGCTGGAGACCATACTAACATTCCGATTTTAATGAAATTTGGTATGTATGTGTAGTACTGGAATATCTCCAGGAACTTTTTCAAATTTTTGATTTTTAAGGGTTTTACCCCCCAAAATGGCCAAAAAACGAGAAAAATCTAAATTTCTCAAAAACGGCTCTAACAATTTTGATAAAATTTGGCTTATTTGTAGCCCTAGCCCTTAATGTACCCCACCATATGCAAAAAAAACCGCATCTTTCTAAAAATTCTCGTTTAGGTAATAATAATAATAACTGATTTTTGGGAGTTTTTAGCCAAAAAGGGTGTTATTTTTCAAAATTTTTCAAAACCTTTTATCGTGCATCTATAAAGGCCTAATTGACATGTTTGGTGCAAATTTGTTCGAAATCGATCAAATAGTTTAAATAATAATAACAATATAATATAATACTGATGTGTGTTACATGCATCTAATATTTTCCATGGTAACATTTTCCTACTTTTGCAATTCTAAATACCCACTTCCTATGCTACTCTTGGGAAGGTATACAGTTTCAACTGGGAGAAAGTATGTGGCAGTTATCTGGTACCATTTATTATGATTTAAAATCCAAATTTAGCAAATTCTTTCTTAGTAAGCGTCTAAGAATAAATCTTCATATATTCGAATTTTTGTCTTAATTGGTTTTTGCTCTACGATGATTCTATGTCAGTCAGTCAGTCAGCTGGTCATTTATTCATTCATTCAGTCAGTCAGTCAGTCAACCAGTCATTCAGACAGGACAAAGCCACTCTTATGTACAGGGTGTTTGAAAAGTCTGGAAACGACTTAAGGGTCTGCTCCAGTAAACGAGAAATCCACCGGAACGCAAACGCCTCTCACTATAACCCTATCTAAACAGTGCAATTTCTTGCGCTGACATTGCCTCATTTCAAACCATTTTATAAGTCTATCTTTTGTAATTGAGCGTTGAAAAAAAAACTGAATATTCTTTATAAAATTTCGGATCCTTCTTGCAAATTATTTTTCGTTATTAATTTCTTATTGTGTTAGGAAAAAAATTCAAACTTTGTACTTACAAAATGTCAAAATCAAAGGCATTTTAAAAAAAATGTAAATTGCAAGACGGATGCGTATTGTGACTGTGCTTAAAATGTGACCTTGCAAACAATTTTATGATAAAAAATAAACGAAATAAATGGTTTGAAATTTAACATTGCTCTTATGCGATAAAAATCCAAGATTGCTGCCACTACATCAGACCCTTAAAGGTGGGTTTTGGCTGGAGCGACTAATGCGATGATCTCTGATCGATAGTCGCTAATAGTCTGTTTTGTTTGAGTCAACAAGGGCTGGCCGAACTGTGTTATTCACAGTCTGTTCGTGGTGCACGCAGAATGAGTTTTCGTAAAGAACATAGTGTTCAAATATCTGTTGTGCGAAGAAAGGCGTGATGATAACCTTTTGGACATATTAGCAGTGCCAAGGATGCAAAAACATGCACTGTATCAGACGTGAATGAACGAAGGATACTTCGAAAATTTGATAAAAAACAGTCGTCTTTCACCAGTTGGTTCTTGTACAACGTGTCCTTCAGATCGTACAGAGCAGGGTACTTTGCTACTTCTTCTATCAGTCTGTCGTCCACCTCGACGCTGAAGTTCAATTTAGCACTGGCTCGCGTAGACGCCATTCACAACAACGAAACATCACGCAAAACGTTGTAATCGCTCCGCTACTGCGACTGTTCCTGGTCCGTAGATCAGTAGTCCGCGACTGCGACTAGCGACACTAGCGCCACTCGCTCCAAGCAACGCAGGATAATGTAACGCCACATTAAGCAGTGCATTGCGATCATCGCATCAGTCGCTCCAGGCAAACCCCTGGAGTATATCTCAAAACGTACGAGCTTCATGAGATAGGAATAAATGCTGATTTAGTTTAAAAGCGTTCTCACTTGAAATAAGTGTTATTTTCTTTTTCTCGGTAATTTAATTTATGTTAATATCTGTTTTGAATTTCATTAAATTATTTAAAAACAATTAATCGCCTTATATTGTTTATCTTGCAACCTGTTTTTTAGTCTAAAGTTGCTTATTTTATTGCTCTAATCATATTAATTGATTAACACAGTTTAAGGCGGTAATTACAATTAGCATTTTTAATCACATTTCAAAAGGAAACTTTTAAAGTTGTAAAAGAATCATAGTAATACGCGATGCGGTTTTATCTTTGATTATTTTGACCCAAGATTTTTCGTTTTCGCTCATTTCACTGACAACTTAAACACGGATTTAGATATTAAATAATTCGACCACGCAACTGAACCGCTGACGTGAGTTGAGCAAATTTCCAAAATTAAGTTTATAGGCCTATGTTTCAACCAACAATTTGGGAAACAGGTCTATTCACGACGGTACTGAATAGCTGCAAAATGGTTCCCATGCCATTCCGCATATTGGGAGTATCGTCAACACACAAAACATTGCGTGCTTCGCACGTCATTCCTCATTTTTGAGTACTGTATCTGTAATACACAAAGCATTGCTTGCTTCGCACGCCATTCCGCGTATTGGAAGTATACTCAATACACAAAGCATTGCGTGCTTCGCACGCAAACCCTCGTATTGGGAGTATCTTCAATACACAAAGCATTGCGTGCTCCGCCCGCCAACCCCCGTATTGGGAGTATCTTCAATACACAAAGCATTGCGTGCTTCGTACGCCAATCCCCGTATTGAAAGTATTTTCAACACACAATGCATTGCGTGCTCCGCACGCCAACCAGACCATGTACAATCTACCACATGGCTTCGAACCGAGTACAGTACTTCTATGGTATTTTACTTTTGATCGATTTTGGGGGAACCAAGCAAGCTATAAGGTCGCGTAAAAAACAAAATCTGCAGAATAACATCCTGCATTTATATTTGTATAAAAAACTCTAAAAAACATCTATTCTCGTAGGACAAATTCAAAAAGTAGTCACTTCCGGTAAAAAAAAGTGTTTCCGATTGTTGGATTTTTTTGGCTAACGAACTCGTCCGAGCGACGTAGACAACCAACATATGAACCAAATCGGACTTAAAATGCGGCCGCTAGAGTGCGAACACATACATATATATATATATGATTTTTAATGACACCCCAAAACGTGTTCTGGGAACCATGATCGGTGCTCATTTGCTACTCCTGACATTGGGTCTTACCATAAGGGCCACTGCATAGCTCATTTTTCCTATTAAAATTCGCTAAAAAAACGGATTTGACCATCGTTTTTTTCGTCAAATTTTACATTAAAATCGTCGCACGAATACATTCCCATTTTCCCATGAAAAATTAAATTCATTGCAAGATGGCAACAAAAATTTCAAACTCACCAAATAGTTACACTTTTATAGCTGTTAATAACTGCATTTATTTCCATCTTATAAGACTCGTACAGTTTGAGATATTAAGCTGTTTTCAGACTTGTCAAACACCCTATATAGAATAGATTCATGTTTATCAGAGTCTAGGGGTGTTAGAAGTTTGGCACTCCTGTGGTTATGAAATTACTTGAACCAGATTTATTTTGTACAGTTATAAATTTCTTTAGTATATTTTTCTATAACTTTATTTTATTTTTAACTGCCAAACTTTTAATAATAATATGGTCTTTTGTTCAAAACGGACAGCGGCGACTGTAATGTATACGGGACTTTTGGCCAAGTCAGTGTGATGGTAAATTATTTTCCTAACTTCCGACCCATCCCGTATAAGGGAGATATGTGTAATGGAATGGATGATTGTAAGCCGTAATATGGGAGGTGAAGCCGCAAGAATGCGAGCTTTCTATAACGGGATTTCAATAATATCAATGCTTGAGTTTATTTTAGTGTTAGTAGAGGAAATCATATTTAACGCGATTTATAACAAATTACTTTTCTTGATGCTTATAAAACTGTGTTATTTGACTGAATAAATATCCTCGGGTATAATTTGAAGTAATAAATAAAATTACATGAACACTGTCCACTTTTTAAGAGAAGGGTGTGAAATCCTTCATGGACGTTGTGTTACCCAGAGACGCATCAATGAGCCATGAGTCAGACTCATACTGAATAAAACCCCCTCCTCCCCCAGAGTTCCTGGTCTGGGACCTCCTACGCACTACTTCAGGGTTCTTATTGTCTGATTATTAGACTAGCGAATTTCCATAGGATAGATGAGCTTTTGCAGTGACTCTTATGGTAAGACCTAAGGTCGGGAGTATTCAATGAGCACCGAACATAGCCTTCGGAACACGTTTCGGGAAGTCATTAAATATTTTATATATATGTGTGTGTTTTCGCACTCTGTCGCATTTTATCCGGTTTGGTCCACATTTTGTACACGCTTATTTTGATAGCTAAAAATCTAACAACCGTAAGCACGGGTTTCGACCGGAAGCAACAATTTTTCTAGATTTTACGTACTAGAAGGAAACATTTTTGAGATTATTCTGAACATTTTATTTCCTCGCAAAGCGCAGTCGGTAATCCAAAGCTGCAAGGTCGCAAAGCTAGTTATCGTTCGTAGCTGAACGAAGCAGCGCCTGAGCCGGGCTGGAGGCTATCGCGCAAACAAATTCTACTAATATATTTCGTACACGGTGCCAGCTATTCAACGCCTTCCACCGGACCACATGCTTATATATAAGAACATATGTTTTACTTTCTCACTATACTATACTATAGTATAGAGAAAGTATAGTGATAGCAAAAAAATCGATGTTGAGATTTTTGTGAAAATATCCGTTTTGGGACCACCTGAGTCCAAAAAAGTGTTTTTTTACAAATTGTCTGTCTGTATGTTTGTATGTATGTCTGTACGTCTGTATGTATGTTAGTATGTCTGTATGTCTGTTTGTATGTCTGTATGTATGTCTGTATGTATGTCTGTATGTATGTCTGTATGTATGCCTGTATGTACACAAAGCTAGAGTGACAACTATTCGATCGATTTCGCACAAATTTGCACCAAACATGACAATTAGGCCTGTATAGATGCACGAAAAGGGTTTTGACAAATTTTGAAAAACAACCCCATTTTTGGCCAAAAAACCCCCAAAAAATGAGTTATATTTTTTTTATAAAAAAAACAGTTTTAACGATTTTGATCAAATTTATTTGTAGCCCTTAATGTACCCTACCAAATTCAGAAAACCGTATCTTTCTAAAAATTCTTGTTTACCTAATAATAATAACTGATTTTTGGGGGTTGTTTGGCCAAAAAGGTGGTTATTTTTCAAAATGTTTCTGAATATTTTTTCGTGCATGTATACAGGCCTAATAGACGAGTTTTGTGCAAATTTGCTCGAAATCGATCGAATAATTTTCTCTCTAGCTAATAATAATAATAATATGTATTAGTTAATCTCCTACTTTAATATCACCTCTCCCACCCCACCTACAATTTTATGAAGTCACAATGAATCTGTTTCATAATTTAAATATGTTTGTGAGAAAGTATGTGCCAGTTTCTGGTACAGTTTATATTTATAATAAAGGTAATGTTATTTACCAAATCTAAGATGATAAATAATGTTAAATGTCCAAATCAAATTATTTCGGATATTTTATAACAGCAGTTATAATAAATTTTAAGAGAACCATCTAGGCTCAGGTCTACACTTTAATAAAAGCCTAGCCTAAAAGATAGAAATACAATTAACTGCTTCAAAGTTTGAAATCAGCGTTAATGGAAATATTAAAGGTGATTACTGTACAATATATAGTTTACCTTATACAGTAGTCGGAGCAATTCTTGATATTTTTGTAGTTACACTACAGCGCTGTTTCGCCTTTCACAGCCGGCTTCGTCAGGTGTAGGACTGAACACTTAAATAAAACAATACACAGTCGTGTTATCGTGTGTGTTCAGTGTTATTGTGTATTTTCTTTTATTTAAGTGTTGAGTCCTACACCTGACGAAGCCGGCTGTGAACGGCGAAACAGCGCTGTAGTGTAACTACAAAAATATCAAGAATTGCTCCGACTACTGTATAAGGTAAACTATATATTGTATATATATCAGCAATTCGTAAAAAGCGAATAAACTTTATAAACCTTCACGGTATTATAAAGAACATAATATGATTACTGTATCAACAATGAACATATTTATTATTTAGTGTGGCGCTCCTATTGCTTTAAAATATTTTGTATTTTGTTGTTTTTATGTTTAATAGATTCTGCTGTTTTTCAAAAAGTATATAAGAACATGCTTCTATTCGAATGTAATGTTGTGTTAAAATTTGAAAGTGTTCGGTGAAGAATTTCTGGAGATTTGAGATTTCGAACGAACATTTACATTTTTATCT
>JAGFPH010000087.1:1118744-1130050 GCA_018207615.1 Philaenus spumarius
CTAAAATTTCGAATTTTTTCAAACCCTTTCTTAGTGAGCACCTATATCCCTAGAGGAAGCTACATACCAAATTTCATTTCAATCCGTTCGGTAGTTTTTGAGAAATCGTGATGAGTGAGTCAGTGGTATTTCGCTTTTATATATATTTTTTATATAGATAGACTAGCTGACCCGTACGGCGTTGCCCGTGATGGTTGGAATTTTCAGTCTTTTTAACGTAATTGTGTTCTTTTTAAGTGTTCAGTCAGTAAGTGTCAGTTTAAGTGTTTGCCTTTTATATATATAGATCTTAAATTAAGCACTAATCCTATCCTATACTCTAATACGAGCAATGTCTGTTTGTTTGTTTGTGTGTTTGTACGAGCAATCTCGAGATCCAGCGGAAGGATTTTGCTGAAACTTTGGGATTAGAGGCTTTTGGGACTAAAAAATCGATTGGTGAAAACCACTACCTCAGGAAAACTCGTATTTTTCTGAAAAACTCATTTGAAAATTGAAAATTTTTAACATTGGGGTTATGTAATTTAAAATCAATAGGATACATATGACAAACATCAGCTGTTTCCTATAATATTTCCATCAGCTGTCTCCTATAATTTTTTTTTTTTTTTTTTTTTGTCTTAAAGGTTATAATTGTTTTAAGCTTGAAATCAGCTGACCCGTGCTAATATTTCGCGAGTTATGAGTAGGCCTACAAAACAGTACTTACCTGATTTGTATTTACATACATTTTCCTATAAAAAAAAACACAATTAACAAAAATACCGAGTAATGCTCGGTCGCCCAGGTACTGTCATAATAATAAAAGATATGAAATTATGATTTTAGTAACTACTTTGATCCCCCCAAACCCCTCCTAAAATTTCGACATTTTTCATACCCTTTCTTATTGAGCACCTTTGGCCCTAGAGGAAGCTACATACAAAATTTCATTCCAATCCGTTCGGTAGTTTTGAAGAAATAGTTTTTTAATAACTTTAATCCCCCAAAACCCCCTAAAATTTAGAATTTTTTCAACCCCTTTCTTAGTGAGCACCTATGGCCGTAGAGGAAGCTACATACCAAATTTCATTTCAATCCGTTCGTTAGTTTTTGAGAAATCGTGATGAGTGAGTCAGTGAGTGAGTGAGTCAGTGAGTGAGTGATTGGTATTTCGCTTTTATATATTTAGATTACGGCTTTGAATAACCGTGTTTCACTGCGGAAAACGTTTTAGTTCTGCAAAAAAAAATTTATTACAATATTTTTTAATGCACTATTCATATCCCTCTTCTACTCCATCCCTAAGGGTGTTTTATTCCCAATATATTTGTTTCCAAGTGTGCCAAGCTTAATTAGGTTAATATTGGATAATGCGTTCCAGGTATGCCGGAATACAATCATCTGTACATACGTAATGGATGTAAAATGCATCAAGAAACATATGTATGAAAGTACAGTCCTAACCTAAAATTCTGTTGCCAAGCTTCTGTTGGTCTGAATCAGCTGTCTTATCTGTTAACACCATCAGTTTAACTGCGCAGTTTATCACGTGTGACGTCATGTCTGAGCGATAAACTGTGGAAACTGCGCAGTTCTGGCAGAATTTTACGCAGAGCCTGTGTGAAAGACTACTTTGCACCGAAAAACTGCGCAGTTAGCTCAGTTAATGGAACAGTTTGCACAGTCGTGTCTAATCGCTTTTATAGCCACGCACGTCAGCTCTTTACTCTATTATTTACTCTTCTGTTGTCACCGCCATCGCCATGGCGAAAAAAAAGAACAACATTCTGAATTTCATTGACGCGTATAATGTGACTATACTGCACGAAAAAACTGAGAGAACTCAGGAAAAAACTGAAGTAGCCCACACATCACACAGTTCACACAACTGTGCAGTTTTATTTGCACAGATAAACTAGCAGTTAAACTGATCGTGTGTGGGCCCCTTTATAGGGCTGGAAGTGGACGCCGGATTTTCTATATTTTTACCCTTTAAAATACACATTTTACTAAATCCTTCTATGACCCCATAAGAATATACATTTAAATTTTGTTATCTTTATTTCCAGTAGTTTTTACTCGACGTTGATTCTATGTAATTCAGTCAGGACAAAGCCACCTATATAGATTTGGGCCATCTTGATTGTTTTAGGAATGCATTTAAATCCACGATCTATCTTTGTACGCACATGTTTATGGAATTTAAAAAAATATAAGAGTTTAACTTATAATAATATTTATACCTGCTAGCACCTACAGAATTAAGTTGAGTACAATTTTCTACCAATCCCAGCGTTATCTTAACAATTACATATTCATTGACGCGTTTCGGATGAACTCCATCTTCTACAACTACGACAGTACTGGATTCACCAGCACTGGAATCGTTTATATAACCTTCCTAGCCACGCCCCCCACACTCTGAAGATACAATGCCAACTATTAATAATTCGATCAGGCAGCTGAACAGCTGACGTGAGTTGAGCGAATTTCCAAAATTAATTTCGTATGTTTCAGGGTCTCATTTAACTATTTTGGAAAATTTCTACTCACGAAGGCGCTGAATAGCTGCCTACGTGCACGAAATATATTAGAATTTGTTTACGCCGCAGCCTCCAGCCCCGGCTCACGCGCTGCGTGTTTGCACCTCGATCTTGCGGCCTCGGACCAGAAGCTGCCCCCAAGGTAAAATGATCCACGTGGATTTGGACCGAGTAATTTTACGGCATTTTACGTTTTGGTCGATTTTGGGGGAACCAGATGGGCTATAACGTCGTGTAAAAAAAACTAAATGTGCAGAACAATCTCCTATATTTATAGTTTTTTTTTTATAATCCCCAAAAAAAGTTTCATTCTAGTTCGAAAAATATTTACTTCCTTTCAAAAACCATACTCCATAGTTCTTAGTTACATTAAAAGCTATGCCATTTAATTACTCAACATTTACCGATTTACTTCAAATTTGGTATCAAAATAAACTGACGACCGCGATACACAACGTTATGTGATTTATTTTTATATTTTCTTGTTATAAAAAAAGTTTGCATACGCTACTATAAAAAAGTAAAATTCAGGTAGGTGTGGAGCGGAAACCAGTCGACCGTGCTGACCCTCCGTAGGCTTGAACTTCCGCCTCACTCTGAGTTGAATTTTACTATAGCATCGCGGCAGCGGCCGCACGGGGTAGCACCACGGTAGCGAGCACGGCCAGTAATTCAAAGGTCGCGCGATCGAATCCCGCCTGGGACAATAATTTTTTTATACGATTGACGTAGGTAGAATATTATTTTTTTGTTTTGTTCTAAAAAGTAGTAAATAAAATGATTAAAAACAATATTATTTTGACTACAGTAAGTTGGGAGAAAGTTTGTGTCAGTTAACTGATACCGTTTATTTTTGTAACGTACTCATCCGAGTGACTTAGGAAACCAACTTGTGTACCAAATTTGGACCAAATCGAAAGCAAAATGCGGCCGATAGAGTGCAAACACACATGAAGGGCTGCCAAGCCAAGGGGTAAAGGTGATATTTTTTTAATAATGGAGTTAAGTGCAAAAACTGGCTCTTCAACACTTTAAAATGTTTGTGGCCAAGGAATATAACTGTAAGGCTATCATGTGCTGAGATCTAGTGGCAAAAAAACTACTTCCTAGAAGAGCTGTTTAGCTTACAAGCCAAGGGATACATGTGATGCAAGTCGCTGTGTTTTACGTAAGTAATTTACTTGTAACCTAAGCTTTATTACGTAACTTCTAATTAATGTTATAAACACGTTCACCGCTACGCAAATTTTGTATTTCCTATGCCAGGAGCTGACCTTTTAATTTTTATATTTATAGCCTAAATGAGTAGAAATTACTCTATTTTTGATTTTTGAACCTTTCTACGTAATAATCACCAATATTTTAAAGCGGACGCACATGTGGGTCCATAGCACACAGGCTTAAAATTGACGTGCGAAGCACGCAATGCTCTGTGTATTGAAAATTCCCCATACGGGGGTTGGCGTGCGAAGCACGCAATGGATTGTGTATTGGAAATACCCCCCAATATGCGGGTTTGCGTGCGAAACACGCAATGAACTGTATATTAAAAATACTCCCACTACGGGGGTTAGTCCCAATACTTATTGAAAAAACACAATGCGGGGGTTGGCGTGCGAAGCACGCAATGCATTGTGTATTGAAAATACTCCCAATAAGTTGGTTGGCGTGCGAAGCACGCAATGCATTGTGTATTGAAATTACTCGCAATATTTTGCGTCAAGCTCACATGTGCGTCCTTAGCAGTAAACGTGTTAACAGCCCAGGGGTACAAGTGACAACTTTTATCAAATATTGGCTGATAACAAAGAATAAGAGGATGAAAATCAAATTAATCTTCGTTATTATGTCAGTCTAGAACCTAGCAATTAAAAATATACTAGTTCTAGTGATCATGGTTTTACCTGGATTTCATTATAACAGTTTAACTTTAAACTCAGTTTTCTCAAAACTAACTTCACTACAATTATACCCCTTGGCTTCTCAGCCCTTCATATATTTCAAATTTTTAATCACTCCCAAAACATGGTCTGGAAATTCTTTAAGAAGGCTGACACGTAAATTAAGAAACATAAATTGAAACTAGTAAATGACATTTTTTAAATAGTAAATGAAAAGTAAATCAGTTGAGCTCATTAATAGATAGTACTCTATAATTTCAAAATGGCGTTTAATATACAAATCAAAAATATGCTGCCCAGATAAACTTCTGGTTTTTCACTACCTAATTTCATTAAGTTTTCTTTCTTTTTGATAAAGGCAAGTCCGTAAGAAAATCACTGCCTTTATAGAGCTCGTGATGATATAATTTTGGGGATTATCTTATTTGTTTAATACGTACTTAACTGACTGTAATTTACAAAGGTTAGTTTGTTCCTAATCGATCTGTAAAAATAATAAAAAAAAAAAAACAAGTTTGGTTTTCAGTGTGTAGGTTAAATTCATAATCCAAACAGGGTTGAATAATTGAGGCGGTGGAATTGGGTCAGTGGGCGGGGCCACCAGAGTATTGATCGTGGAGGGGGTAACTCTCCCTACCCCGCGAGCGCTTCATTTCTTCACCTTCATACAACTCTTTCTATAAATAGGCGAAAACAGAACAATGTTCGGCCGTAAGAACGGTAGATCAATAAAATACGTTCGTACTGTGTTTTACTTTAATCTACGCTCGATGCTTGCTCCGCTCGCGTTTACGTTAATCCGTTTGTACATGCTGAAATGCTACTGTATACAATGAAATAATGCGACCACGCAGCTGAATCGCTGAGTTGAGCGAATTACCAAAATTAAGTTTCAAACAAATATTTGGGAAATTGTTCTACTCACAAAGACGTTGAATAGCTGCCTGCCGTGTACGAAATATATAAGCATAATTTGTGTGCACCTCGGCATAAAACCCCGGCTCACGCGCTGCTTCGTTCCGCTCGCAGCGGAAAAACTCACTTAGTCAGTTTGCATTTAGACTTTGGGGCTCGGATTATCGACTGCGCTTTGCAAATTTGCACCTCGACCTTCGCTTCGCTCGCATTGCATCCCAGCCGTCGCTCTAGTAACAGAAGCTGCTCCACGGTAAAATCCCCCTCGAGGATTTGAATCAAGAAATTTTATGGTTTTTTACGTTTTAATTAATTTTTGGGGGAAACAGTGGAGCTAAAAGGAAGGTCGTGTAAAAAACGAAATGTTCAGAATAATCTACTGTATTTATATATTTATTTGCATAAAACTTCAAAAAATTTCATTCTAGCACGACAAATCAAAAAACATTTACTTCCGGTCAAAAAAGGGCTTCCGGTTATTGGATTTTTTGGTAACGAAATTGTTCGAACAACTTATAAAACCAACTTGTGTAAAGCGGCCCATACACTACACATGCTTGCACGCCGTGCAATGCAGCAATGGCACGCCGTGCTTGGCTTGGCACGCCGTGCGCCACACACTGAAAATTCAGTCTGCTTCGTGACGTGCTAGAAGTCGGTTGTCACTGTGATTTAGAAGCCTGTTTTGAGAGTTTTTGCCGCTACCGAACGAAATATAACCTCAAAAGACGTTTCACTCTCAGCACGTGGCGCGGGACTGGCTCACACACTAGCAGGTTGGCACGGCGGCGGATGGGACGGCGTGCCGAAAATCAAACTCGTCTTGATTGCCATCGTGCCATGCATTGCACGGCGTGCTTAGCACGCAGACCTCCACACACTGGCAGGTTTCGACGTTTCGTCCGTTTTTGGCACGTCGTGCTTGCACGGCGTGCAATGCATGTGTAGTGTATGGGCCGCTTAAATAGGACGTAACATTCGGCCGTTAAAATTAGATTGTTTTGATCCAAATGAGCTGTTTTATTTATAACTAGGGGAAACCCCTGCGTGCTCTGCACGCTAACGCCGTTGGAACTTCTGTACACATAATCAAGTTATGTTTTTTTTTTTTATATATATATATATAAAGGTGTAGGTTGTAGGATTAATAATAACCAAAAAGCTAAGATGGCAAATAATGTTAAATGTTCAAATCAAATTATTTCGCAGTTATAGGTCAAAAGAACCAGCAAGGCACAGGTCTACACTTTAATTAAAACCTAACCTAAAAGTTAGAATACAAATAATTGCTTCAAAGTTTGAAATCAGCTGTTATTGTAAATGTTGGTGCAAACAGCTTTTTATCTGTTATTTTATTCAATTGGTTGCTATGGTAATAAATGTAACTACATGTTGCCACGGGCAAAAACCCGAGACAAATGGGCTAATTACTAGAATAATTAGGCCTAACATTAAAAGTTGTATATAGAAGCCAATAGGCCTAAATATGTAAATTGATAATTAGTAATAAGTAAAATAACACGTTATAAAGAGATATCAAAGGAAAATAGGGTGTAAGAAGGAAGTAAATAATTTAAAATAATTATTTTATAAATTGCAGGCTTAGCCCATGTTAAAAGTAATAGTAGCCAAGCGGAGTGAATTATTCTAAGGGAAATCGACAGGATAATTCTTGTCAGGTTTTGTCGAATATTGCAAAACTCTGTCTGTTGCTATGCGCCGGGAAAGAATTCAATGTAAAATTTTAATATATTTTCAAAAATAAAAATAGTAGGTTATTTTAAATGTAATGGGTAGAGGAGAAAAAGATGAAAATAATCTAATTAACAGAATTGTTTTAATTAAGAAAGTGAAAAAGTTATAGAGCAAAGACGTAGCAGAAAAAATGCTAAAATTCACAAATTTGAAAATTTCGAAAATCTAAATTGGGGATAAAATAAAGAATAAATAATTAATAATAATTAAATAACAATAAATTAATATAATTAAATATTTTAAAGAAAAAGGCTCAAAAATAAACACATTAAAATAAATTAATAAATTGGGGGAAATAAGTTTCTACAGAAATAAATATATGTTAAATAAGATGTAGTATATATATTTTTGTAATATACCATGTGAGAAAAGGGCATAAACCAAAAAGGGGGGTTGCCAAATCCAAAATTCGAGATACACATAGGATAGGCCACAGAACCGTGCCCGATGTGAAGATAGAAGAAAGAAGATCAGTTTTGGACGTTTGGGAACCAGACGAATAAGATAGAACCAATAAAATTCGAATTTGGACCATTTTGAAGAATTTAAAATTCGAAATTAAGGAAAAACTAGCGAAGGCGATAACTGGAGAACCAGGAACCTTAGAACAACCACTCAAAGGAGGGAGAAAGCAGAAGATGGTCAGGAATCCAATGAGCTGCAGAAATCCAAAATCGGACCATGGGTTACAAAGTTAGAGCATTTTGAAAGTTTTGCATACAAAATTGAATTAAATCTTGTAAGAACCGGCAGTGTTTAAGTAAACAGTACGGAGCGAGCTTGGAGAGATGACGTCATGCAACCACCACCGAGACCAATACAATTACTTAATGCACGGAAAGTTAAATAATTAATTATCTACGAAACTAAAGTGGATTAATTAAAATGAAGGCGTGGGAATTAAATTAAATAAATAAAAGAAGATTCTACAAGCTAGAAGGACCCTTTAAAGCACCAGAGAAGCGGAGTTGTCAAAAAGAAAAGAGTAAATCTCTTGACTTCGATTTCAAAAGTACAAGGCAGAGAGAAGAAAAATTAAATTCAGTTGCGTATTGGTAGTCACCCGAGGACCACGTAAAAGTCTGAAGAATCAGCAGTAGGTCGGCGAATATCACCAACTCCGGTACAGTAAGCGGGCCGTAATAAATCGCTATAATTTAAAGAAGAGGAGTGAGCTTAAGAAATTGAAGAAAGAGTTGCGTATAGGTAGTCACCCGAGAACCACGTATAGATCTGCAGAAGCAGCAAGTCGGTCGGCGGTTATCACCAACTCCGGTACAGTAAGCGGGCCGTAATAAATCGCGATAATTTAAAGAAGAAGGATCCTAAGGGATTGAAGAAAGAAAGCATTCTACATCAAAGAAGAGGAGAGATCCTGAGAGGAAGGAAGAAGAAGATCAAGGACTTCATTCCAAGGCCTAAACCACCGAGGAGGAAAGCTGCGATAAATCATCATTATTTGTGAGTAACAAATAACCAAGCTATATAAATTTTAAATAATATAAAAGTAATCCAATAATAAAATTTAAAAATAAAGAATATTAAAATTAACAGTAAATTCAGGGGAAAGTGTAAAAGTAAAATCATTCAGGAATATTCCCTATTCTCACAATGGCATAAAAGCGTTTCAATATAAGTGTAAAAAATATCATATGTGTAAATATCTATACTATACTTGTTTGAAATTTTAATGACTTGAGAAAGATAATTAATTTGTTTTTGTTTTTGAAATTAAAAAAGTTTAGTTTTCAAGTTTTCATTTCTTTTTATTTATAAATTAAATACCCTATATCATAAGTTAATCAGTGCTCTAAAATAAGATAGTGAATAAGGTTTATTATTTCTTGTGTGTGACCAAATAACTTCAAACGACACGACCCAGAGAGGGAGTCTGACTAGAGCTAGTAATTTTTATCTAAAGTGTATTTATTACAAACCAATCTTTTAAGATTTAGGAAAGTTAGCGTATTTCCTATTTCTTGTCCACGTATACGCGCAAAGTTATTAAGGGCAAACTCAAATTAAAAATTTTAAAAAACGATTGCGCGTGTGCGGCGTGGCAATGTGTTGGTTCTTCAGTCTAGACCTAACCTAAGATTTTTTCCGACTAAATTTACAAACATTGAAATAAAAATGTTTTTATCAAAATGAATTATAGCCTATGTTACTCAGGTATAGTGAAGCTTTTTATTAGTAAAACATTTTTTTCAATCGGTTCAGTAGTTCCAGAGATTACCCCCTACATACAAACAAATAAAATTTTACCTCTTTATAATATTAGTATAGATATGTAGCAACAGATGTTTAAATTTAATTATAACACAGTAAGAATGTTTCGTAGTTTTTTGTTTGTGCTTGCTTTTAGTTTGCTAAAATGTAATGGCTGATGGTTGTGAAGAATAATAAACTGATTCTAAAGTCGGTTGCTCTGATAATGAATGTAAACAAACATGTGTTGCTAAGCTTTTGATCCGAACAGCTGTTTTATCTGATGTAGGACTGGGAGTGAAACACAGAATTTTCACTATTTATCCGTAGTGAAATCCTTTCTTAGTAAGCGTCTATGACCCCGTATGAATATACCTTCAAATTGTCGTATTTGTATTAAATCATTCTGTCAGGACAAATCAGCTTATCTATACAGGGCGTAACAAAAATAAAACGTTAGCGGTCTATACAGTATCAGATTGTATACATTGAAATAAATTTAAAATGTCCAGCAACGTTTTTTTCGAATTCGAGTCGCAAACCACCGATTTGTTTTTTTACAAAATCTCACTGTAACTCCAGAAATAAGTAAGAAATTTATTTTAAATTTGGTAAAAGCATTTTGTATGTTACGATTTACAAGTGTACCAAACACCAAGTATGTAAGTTTATAATTTTCAAAATGGAGGCAGTCGCAACATTTTAACGTGGAATATGTTGAAAACCGCTAACTTTACAAACAAATGTACAAGAGTCAAAATATTTTCTTTTTTATCGACAAACAACTGGTTTTGTATCTTGTATATCCAGCTTACCCTTTATAGATAGTTGGCGTCGATTTTTTACAATTGTGAGGAATAAGACAAAAGTACGCAGGGCCAGTTTTAGAGGAAATGACGCCCGGGGCATACACGGAATACTGCGCCTTTGCTATTATGTAGAAAATGTTTCAACATTTTGTTTAAGAGATTTAAGATGTATACGATAACAGTTGCCGGGAATAATCAATATTTTTGCATGCAATGAAATACTTTATTTTTTACACAGTTTCTCGCGAACTTGTGACGTTCAACTTTTACAATGAAAGAGTTTTTCTGAAGTATTAAAATATTATTACTTCAAATTCAATTTACGAGCTTTGGCCTGTGCAAATAGCTCAATAGTTTTGGACAGATCAAGCTGACTACCTGTTTCGTTTTCAATCGACAATTTAGTTCAGTTTTTGCCCCGTCCACACTTGCAGACTTGTTTGCGGAAACATTGTCGGCCGACTGTCCGCCGACAGTATGTGTGTTTTTGGAGACAAAAGACAATGTTTTCTGTTTTCCAAACGAACGGGAAACACGCAGACTGTCGGCCGACTATCAATATACTTATACCTACTGTAAAGTGATATATATGGTACATTTTATACTTTTCTGAATAACATAACATAACAATTTATTTATTCTTATTATATCAATAAAATTGTGAGAGTAAGTAATACGTATTTTTACCCCTTTACTTTTTATTTGAAATTAAGAACAGTAGCCTATATTTCAATATTAGTCTCTAAAGTGACTTTTTTCATATTACAGAACATATATTAATATTGAATTTTTAGTGAAAAACTATTGTTTGAACAATGTAACTAACAAAATATTGTGTTAGTTTATACATAAAGAGAGATTAAAAAAAAATAATAGTAACAATACACTAACTCTCACATACATTCGTTTAGTGACCAAACGCGTTTCAACGACAAAGTCGTCATCCTCAGTGATACATAAGCTACAACTAAAAACGTATAACTAGTTTAGCCTAGGACTAAGCTACATATTTATATCCCTCTACAAGAGTGGGCATGGTCTTAGCGTATAAACAACCAATAGGATTATCGTAACAACAGAAAGTGAAATACCACAGTCAATAGGAAAGGGAGGGAGGGTAATATTACAGTCATTAAATGTATGTTAGTGAGAATTAGTGTATTGTTATTATTATTTAATAATAAATCAGCCAC
>JAGFPH010000087.1:1135050-1146097 GCA_018207615.1 Philaenus spumarius
AACAATTTTCTTTATTAGAGTTTATAAATTTCATTAAATCCCGAACATATTTTTGGCCCCTCCGGCCGGATATATAAGAGTAATTATCTTATTTGTTCCACGCTAGGATTTTACAGTATAATCATATCTTTGTTCAAGAATTACTTATTTTATATTTCTATGGCGTCATTGCGCCATCTTGGAATTTGACTAAAGCTAAGGTCTCCGTCATATCATACATAGATTACGCATGCGCAATAATTCTTTGCCCAATGAAATACGATCACGTGACATGCGCTAAAGAGGATCATTTTGTCAAATATACGTAACTTACATCTTTACCAGACATTCTCGTGCTTGTCGCTTTCGGTACTCCGCTATCGCTATATCAACAAAACCTTTTCTCTTCGAAACAAAATATTTTGATCAACAAAATATTTACATTCACTACCTATCTCAATCAAACATTGTATTACTTAATCTTACTAGTTAGGCCTACTGTAAGATTTAATCTTAAAATTCAAAATGCGCTACACCGCCTTTATCCGTCAATCGGATATAATCGTTGGTAGAATAAAAAAAATCTGTGATTCAATTCAAACTATCGCAAATGATTATACGGCAGAAAATTTGCCTCCACAATACTCACGGAAATTGTCTGAATATCATGATATTATTGTTAAAAAACTTACAGATTTTGACAATCTAATAGATCGGTTAGCTTCGGATGAAAATACGGCTGAGTATAAACTGGAAGATGTCCTTGAGATCCAAGACAATATTTCTGAAGTAGCAATCACAGCAAAATCAAACATTAAACTCTTACTTACACAACCCGGTTCAACTGAAACGGAGTTAAATACTTCTGAGAGTTCTCAAGTGGAAACTCGTAAAATTTCAATAAAATTACCTCGCCTGACGCTCCCTAATTTCGATGGCAATTTGTCGCAATGGACAAATTTTTACCATATGTTCGACTCTACTATACAACAAAACATTTCCTTAGCTCCTACTGAAAAGTTTAACTATTTATTATCTTGTTTATCTGGGGAAGCATTCAATATTGTGAAAGGATTACCAATCAGCCCACTGAATTATAAATTAGCTTGGGACACTCTGGTTGAAAGATATCAAAATCCTAGACGCTTAATTAGCTTTCACATAAATGAAATAATAGATTTACCTCACATTACCCATAACTCTTTGAAAAATATTCGCAATTTTTTGGATCTTTATTCAGAAAATTCACAGGCTCTGAAGCTTCTAAATTATGACGTCAGCCATGAATTAACACTGTTAACTCTTCTTCTTAAGAAATTAGATAGCGAAACTAGAAAACGTTTTGAGGACAAACGCACTTCATTTCATTGCATGCCGACTATTGATGAACTTATAAAATTTCTTAAAACCGAATGTATTCACCTCGAAGATGCTTTATCAACAGTTTCTGGTCCATCAAAACCAAATACTACTTCGAAAGCTAATTTCTCGCAACCACCCAATTTAAAACAAAATAAACCGCTTCGTCATGTATATCATGTAAGTGCCGCTTATACTCTTAAATGTCAATATTGTGAAGGAGATTCGCATACCATTTACAAATGTAACGACTTTAAAAACCTATCTCCAAACAAAAGATTAGATTTTATCGCAAACAAACAATATTGTAAAAATTGTCTTAGCAATAAACACTCTAGGCAACAGAAAATTGTACCTTCCACCGCAATATAAACAACACGATTATTTACCGAGTACACATAGAAATCCTAACAAAAACCTTGCTAGCCTCTCTAACATATCTCATTCCGATATACACGAGTCAATAACCATTTTGGCTACCGTTAGAGTTTTACTTAAAGGTAACAAAGGTCGGTCACAAATTATTACAGCTGTTATCGATTCTGGAAGTCAAAGTACGTTATTGACAGCACAATGTGCTATAGATTTAGGCATTTACATCAAACCTTCAATTATCACTTTAAATGGAATTTCTAATGTTTGTACTTCGGTCCAAGGCTTAGCCAAAATAAATATATTTTCTATTGACGGTTCTACATTGATAGAAAACCACAACGCTATTGTTTTAGAAAAAATAACTTCTGAACTTCCGAAATTTGAAAAATCTTCGGACTTAACAAATAAAATAAAATACTTGAAACTAGCTGATTCACATTTTAACAACCCGCAAAACATTGACCTTTTAATAGGCGCTGACTTGTACGGGCATACAGTCACTGGAAATAAAATCCATTTAGGCACAAATCTACCCACTGCTATAGAAACTATTTTTGGTTATGCTTTAATTGGCTCAGTTGGTGTAAAATCCGCGGTGTCTACAACTATTGCTATGTTGTCAACTAATGACATTGATTTAAATAAAATTCTGCAACAATTTTGGATAAATGAGGAACCTCCATTACAAACAAAACAAGAAGATATGGAGAACATCGAGTGTGAAAATCATTATGTTTCACATATACAACGCGACTCTGACGGTAGATATATTACCGCACTTCCATTTAAAATTAATCCGCACTCTTTAGGTAAGTCTTTTGACATTGCAAAAAGACGTTTTCTACTTTTAGAGAAAAAATTAAACGCACATCCTACAATGAAAACCGCTTATAAAGATTTCATGAATGACTATTTAAATTCTGGTCATATGACACTTGCTGATGAAACAGTTTTGAAAAATAACCATTATTTCCTTCCGCATCACGCAGTCTGGAAAGAACACAGTTCTTCCTCTAAAATTAGAGTTGTTTTTGACGCTAGTGCTAAATCTAACAATGGCTTATCGCTTAACGATACACTACATTGTGGTCCTAAATTACAAAATAATATTTGTGATATTATATTTCAATTCCGTAGACATAATATAGTGTTTTCGTGTGACATACGGCAGATGTACAGACAAATAAAAATTATGCCTACGGATCAGAATTATCAATTAATTTTATGGCGAAACCATGAATCACAACCTTTGTTAATCTACAAATTAAGCACAGTTACTTATGGTTTTAAAACTGCACCTTATTTAGCCATAAGAACACTCCATCAATTGGTCTACGACGAAGGTCAACAATATCCGCTCGCTTCCGAAATAATAACAAACAATATTTACGTTGATGACATTGTTACGGGATCCTATGATTTGACTTCCGCTTTAACATTACAACAAGAGCTTATCAGTTTACTTTCTAAAGGTCAATTTCAATTAAGGAAATGGACGTCAAACTCTTCTGAGCTATTACAGTCTGTGCCAGAAGCACATCGTGAAACGCCAATATATTTCAAATCGGAGGATGAACCGCTTTTCTCCATTTTAGGCTTAAAATGGACACCTACAACAGACGAATTTTCGTACACAATACAAATTACTGAACATCGCTACACTAAACGCTGTATTTTATCTGTCATTGCACGATTATACGACCCGTGCGGTTGGTTAACTCCTATCATATTTCACGCAAAATGCATAATACAACTCTTGTGGACAATTGGTGTTTCCTGGGATGAAATAGTACCAGACAACATTATAAGTACTTGGCAAACATTTATTAACGATTTACCTAATCTATAAGAATTAAAAATACCTCGCTGCATTAATTTAAGCATCGCTTCTAACATTCAACTACATGGTTTTTGTGATGCCTCTGAACAAGGTTACTCTGCTGTAGTCTACCTGCGCACTATCGATGATAAAAACATAATTAAAACTCATATTGTGATCGCAAAGTCTAAAGTCGCACCACTAAAACGCATATCGCTACCTCGCTTAGAGCTGTCTGGAGCTCATTTACTCGCTAAACTAATACAATATTCCGCTAATTTAATCTCGCCATTCTACAAAATTAATTCAATCCGCTGCTGGTCCGATTCAACTATTACTTTAGCGTGGATCAAATCACCTTCCTACAAATTAAAGGTCTACGTCGCTAATAGGGTCTCGCAAATCCAAGATTGGGTTTCGCCTGAAAAGTGGTCTCACATCCCCACCTGTCACAATCCTGCTGATTGTGCCACGCGACCCATCTCCTCACACGCTCTTATAAGTCACCCATTATGGTGGACTGGGCCTCAATGGCTACAACTTTCCGACCATGAATGGCCAATACCACTAAATCCAGTGGTGGACATTCTTCCTGAAATTCGTTCCAACCCCCTCCACATAGGTATTACATCATATCCATGTGAGTGGGACCTGCTCAGCAAGTACTAAAACTGGACAACTTTTAAACGTGCATTCGCATAATATATACTAAGATTCATCCACAATTGTAAAAACGAATCAAGGCTTAGTGGATCGCTATCATTAAATGAACTCAACGCAGCAGAAAGGAATATTATTAAATTAATTCAACAACGTCATTTCGCAACTGAAATTCAACATATACAAAAGGACAAACCTTGCCCATTAAACCTACAACGCCTTTCGCCCTTTGTTGATAAGGAAAACCTCCTACGAGTAGGCGGAAGAATAAAACACTCTGCAGCCAGTTATAATGCAAAACATCCTATGTTGCTTCCTAAAAAACACCATGTTACAAATTTAATCATAAATCATTACCACTTAAAACACTTACACGCTGGACCACAACTCCTGCAATCACTCCTTAGTCAAAAATTTTGGATCCTGTCAGCTCGTAGCGTAATTCGCTCGTGTGTTCATAGATGCATCACCTGTTTTCGAGCAAAACCTGTTAACGTATTTCCTTTAATGGGAGATTTACCTAAAGACAGACTAGTACCCACAAGACCCTTTCAAAAAACAGGAGTAGATTATGCCGGTCCTTTTTTAGTAAAAATTCACACGTTACGTCGAGCAGAAACAGTGAAAGTGTACTTATGCATTTTTATATGTTTTGTAACCAAAGCAGTTCATTTGGAAGTAGCAATGGACTTAACCACGGAAGCTTATATAGATGTTCTCACAAGGTTTACATCCCGCAGAGGGTTATGTTCAGATATTTTTTCCGATTGCGGAACTAATTTCACGGGCGCCGCTTCCAAATTGAACATCTTAATGACAAAAATGCTCAGACAAGCCAAAGAAAATGTAAATCGCTTCTGTACAGAATACAACATTAAATTCCATTTTTTGCCTCCCTCTGCCCCTCATCAGGGTGGTCTTTGGGAAAGCGCTGTTAAAAGCGCTAAACACCATCTCACGTGCATGATAGGTGAGCATCGTTTATATTTAATGGACTTCGTAACTTTAACTACTAAAGTAGAAGCCATTTTAAATTCTAGACCCTTAACGCCACTGTCCAGCGATCCAAATGACCTGTCCGCTTTATCGCCAGGCCATTTTCTAATTGGAGAACCTTTACTATCTCTTCCTGAAGAAAACTATTCACAGATTACGCAAAACCGCTTAAAACAATGGCAATTAATTCAACGCTTTTCTCAACAACTCTGGAAACGCTGGAGTACAGAATATCTCTATACTTTAAACCAGAGACTGAAGGGTTCAACTCCGTCTGAAAATCTATCAGTAGGAGATTTAGTTCTAATACATAACCATCAAACCCGTCCGCTCGCTTGGCCATTGGGACGCATTTTAGAAACACACCCTGGTAAAGATGGCACCGTAAGAGTTGTAACAGTTAAAACTGCGTCAGGAACGCTCAAGCGACCCGCAGTTAAAGTTTTCAAACTTCCTCTTTATAACTAACCATATAAAACCATCTACATAAAACCAAACTTCAACCCTTTCTCTTCGCACCTCAACCCTTCCGCCGGGCACCCCACTCCTACTTCAGTTCTCGTTTTTCCTACCTTTCTGCTTCAAGATTTAAGCCTTTCCTTTCCTACCATCATAAATTATTTTCACCTATTGAAACACTGTTTCAAGGGCGCCGCTATGTTTAGTAAAATCTGCTTACCAACTACTACAATATTATCTTAAACAAATATACTGCTCTCATGCCTGTCCGGAAGAGTTCCCGCTAAAAACCGCCATGTTTTACCCCCGCACATCCCTACCTTCAGTCTGTCTTAGATTGGATGCCGTCCATGACGCACCAGTTTTTTATTGCCGCCGCTCTCGTCACAATCGTTTTTAGTAAAGAACCACCGTCTTCAAATCTTAAAGACGTTGGCAACACTATAACGATTAGTTTACTAATTCTAGTAATTCAGTTTAATTTCGCCGCTCACTAGAACTACGGTTCGTAGTGTTCTCGCTATAAACTTTAACCGCTTAGCTCGCGTGGCCTTCCGCCATCTTGAACAAAGACTCTAAACCTGATATTATAATAAACCGAGTATTTAGTAAATGTGTTTATCTATGTGTTGTGATAAGTGTATGTAACTGTAGTGCGTGGACATTTTCTTCAAACCATCAACCATCAACTGCAACCAGCGTGCACGCTTGGCCAGGACTTACACACCGCTCCAGTGATCTCAAGGTACGCCAGACTTACATTTTAGTTTAACATAGATAAACACTTATATTTCAACTATTCGAATTTATAGTATTATCCAGTGTCAATAATCTGGATTGGTCCCTCGGTTCTACAATATTTTGTATGTAATTGTAATTATCCTAACTTGATTACATTGCTTCAACAATTTTCTTTATTAGAGTTTATAAATTTCATTAAATCCCGAACAACGGTTATCAAGTTTTTTCTGTATTTTATGTACGAGTTTGTCCACCATTGAAGATTTAAAACCATTGTTTTGCGCTATATGTTTGATGATTGCCATTTCATTATTTAGGCCATCTTGCTGCATGGGTATGGATAGAGCTCGGTATATCATGCTATTGTATGCTGCTATTTTGTGTGATTGTGGATGGTTCGAAGATGCGTTTATAGTATGGCTGGTTTGTGTTGGCTTTCTATATATTTTAAAGTTGTGTTTATTATCTATTTTTGTGATGGTTAGGTCTAAATAATTGATGCTATTGTTGGTTTCTATTTATGAAGTGAACTTGAGGCTTGGGTGAATTTTATTTATATATTTGTTGAAGTTTTCAATTTGTCTTGTTGAACCATTGAATAGGCATTATATATCATCAACATATCTGTGATAGTATATGAGATTTTTCCTGAATTGGTTGTTTACATTCATTATGTGTTTGTTTTCAATGTCATTAAGAAATATTTCAGCCATTATTCCGGATAATGGTGATCCCATAGTTAATCCTTTGTTTTGTATATATATTTCATTGTTAAATGAGAAATAATTCTGTTTGAGGCAAGTTTTCAGGATATTAATCAATTCATTTATTTCTGTTTTTCCCAAGCTGCTATTTTCTTTTAGATTATTTTCCAGAATTATGATGGTTTCGTCAATAGGAACGTTCGTATATAAGTTGGTGATATCAAATGATATTAGTTTGTAATATATTGTAACAAATACTTTTACACAGGATTGTAGTACATTTAGTTACCTTTCGAACGATATAGCTCAAAAATTGCACACGGGCTTATGAGTGGGAGAAATCGCGCAAAAACCTGACATTTATAATGAAAAAATCATTTATCGGGAGCTTTTTATCAATTTTGTTCCTTGTTCCGGGGACTGTACCTAAAATACTTTTGCACAGGATTGTAGTAAATTTAATTACGTTTCGAACGATATAGCTGAAAATCTGCACAAGGGCTTATGGGTGGTAGTAATAATGCAATTTCCTCGCTCTAACTTTGCCATTTTGGTTTGAATCAAACAAGCCGCCATTTTGTGTAAAATCGAAAATTGAAAATATCAGTGTCTGGGACATCCTACAAGGACCCTTCCTCTAAAATTTCATCTATTTTGAAGCATATTTACTACCATTTTATCAAGGTGGGAAAAATCCATATACCCTTAAATCCCTACCCAAAAACGATTAATCGGTATAACTCCGCCATTTTGAATCCGATCGAAAAACAAAAAAAAGTGTATCTGAAGATCCTACTAGGACCCTTTCACCAAAAAATCAGCAATTTTGAAGCATATTTACTACCACTTATCGATCCGGGAATAAAACAGATATATATATATATATAAAGTAATTTCCAAATTGGGACGAGTTTAATAGCTCTTATTTTCTTCAAAAATTCGGCTAATAAGACATATAGTAGGCCCATTTATTGATAATACACGGTAATTGATAGTGAGTAACTTTTTGGTTAGGTTTTTGATTAATCCTACACCTTTGTTATAAACTATGGGAGACCCCTGAGTGCTCCACACGCCAACCCCCAATGAAACCTTCTAAAAACATATGTTATGTTATATATATATATAATAAAGGTATAGGATTAGTAGTAACCTCAAAACTAATAAGATGGTAAATAATGTTAAATGTTCAAATTAAATTATTTCTTATATTTTATAACAGGAGTTATAATAATGGTTAAAAGAAGCAGCAAGGCTGAGGTCTACACTTTAAAACCCTAACCTAAAAGCTAGAAATAGAAAAATAATTGCTTAAAATTTTGAAATCGGCTGTTATAAAAAATATTGGAGCAAACAGCTATATTATCTGTTATTTTATTCATTTGGTTGCTTTGGTAATAAATGTAAATACATGTGTTGGTTTATCATTCTAGGCCTAACCTAAGAATTTTTTCCGACTAAATTTATAAATATTGAAATAAAAAAAGGTTTTTATAGGGGGCCAAAGATTACCCCCTACATATAAACAAACAAAAAACCAACTTTATCTCTTTATAATATTAGTATAGAAGAAGATAAAACATAACATATGTTTTTAGAAGGTTCCATCGGGGATTGACGTGCGGAGCACGCAGGGGTCTCCCCTAGTAGCAAAATAAAAACGTTTTGTCCGAAACATTTATTTGTGTTCTTAGTAGACGGTATTGTAGTTGTTTTTGTTATCATTGTAGACGATGCAGTAATTGCAAATAATGGTGTTGCTGCAATTAAATTCAAACACCACACTGGGATTGATAAATTCAGTGGCGTAGGGCGGTCTGGTTCGCCCGTTATATCCCTTATTAATTACCGTGCAAGACGAGTCCATGTAGTTAACAAAACGAGACTCGCGGAGAATGTAATTTTGTTGCACAGCTGCATTGACCTGATTTTGGAATCTTGGAACTTGTAACAATGTTTCCATCGACCGACCCCAATAAAGGAAAATCCGTTGAAGCCTGAGTCGGATAGTGGTGGCTTTGTGGAAGCGTTGCCTAATAAAGAAAGAAAAACACAATACTGTACCGTCGCGTCGTCTTATGAGACTTTATTTCCACTCAGTTTCACTTTAACCGAGTGCAATGTATGAGCCAATGACAAAAGCTCGTCAGTTAAATGTTTAATTTGAGCATGTATTGAAAACAACCGAATAGTAATGCATAGTTAAAATGGCTAGCGGACAACGAATCCTCATAAACGAATGAGAGATTGCGGGGGAGGGCGAACAGTCCGGTTGTCATTTAGTCCGGTTGTCATAATCCGCCTCGGACGGGGACATTTTGACATAGTTATGGCAGAGGACGGCTATAAAATTTAGCGACGCACTAGTTAGTGAAAAACCAAAGACCAACACTCTGAACATGATTTAATGCTATTATAGGCCTACGTATGCGTGTAAAAAAAGTCCGTCCCACCCTTTTAATTTGTTTGCTTGTTAAAATAAACAAATATCTTTTGGGGAACGATACTAACTTAACCCAAAGTATCTTTTGACGTTATCGGAAATTTTGAGTGTCCCCCAAAAATGGGGGATTTTGGGTGCAACTCAAAATTTTCAAATGTAAACCCCTTTTGAGTGACCATATTAAAGAGCTTTAAAAAAATAGGCGAATGGTGGAGGTTGGAGGTCTCTAACGTGTTTCTATCCAAAATGGCAGCTTGTCAAAGTTTGGATACAACTCATTCTTGAAACCTGGCGTCTAAGACTTTTGGAGTTTTAATTTCACCTTTGGTGACTTAAAAACTGAAACAACTCTTGAAGGAATGAGATTAAAAGAAAGAATGATAGTGACTTTGGGAGCAACTCAAAATTTTCTAATGTAAACCCAATTTGAGTGATCCCTCATTTTAAAGAGCTTTTTAAACCTAGGTGAAGGGTGACAGTTAAAAGTAAATTTTAAAAGTAAAAAGGGGTTTACAACAGAATATTTTGAGTTGTCCTCAAAATCCCCCATGTTTGGGGGTTCTCCAAATTTTAAATATTACGAAAAGAGACCACTTCTTCGTGGGTTGAACTTATAAAGCTGGGGTTTGAGCCATTAGATGCAGCATTTCTTCAGGTTAGAAGTAAATCCACATTCGAGAAAATCCATTAGTTCAAAAGTTGCGAGTCATTAGTAACCAAAGACGACTATTTCGCCTTCTTTTGGGCACGTAACTTTAGACTGGCAGCACCTGTATTTAATTTGAGATGCTCATTGGATTCAGCTAGCAGAGTTCTTTTAAATGGCCGATTCTGTAGGTTGCATAATTTAGGAGTTATAACACAAAAAGTGTCGTTTTTTAAGTGAAAACTTCTACTACCGCGTCCAAAATATTTTGCTGGCAGTGAATGGGAGTTTACTTTCACGCATTTTCCCGTCACTCTCTACCATAGTACACATGTTTAGGGATAGCAAGTGTAAATTTTACTGGGTAATACCTCTGAAATGGATATTGTGCTTCCTCATTTTGTAAATTGTGTTAAAATAGTTTACATGATAATACCTCTGAAATGGACATTGTGCTTCCTCATTTTGTAAATTGTGTTAAAATAGTTTACTGGGTAATACCTCTGAAAAAAACATTGTGCTTCCTCATTTTGTAAATTGTGTTAAAATAGTTTACTGGGTAATACCTCTGAAATGGAAATGGTGCTTCCTCATTTTTGTAAATTGTGTTTAAATAGTTTACTGGGTAATACCTCTGAAATGAACATTGTGCTTCCTCATTTTGTAAATTGTGTTAAAATAGTTTACTGGGTAATACCTGTGAAATGGACTTTGTGCTTCCTCATTTTGTACATTGTGTTAAAATAGTTTACTGGGTAACACCTCTGAAATGGACATTGTGCTTCCTCATTTTGTAAATTGTGTTAAAATAGTTTACTGGGTAATACCTCTGAAATGGAAATTGTGCTTCCTCATTTTGTAAAGTG
>JAGFPH010000087.1:1146107-1157388 GCA_018207615.1 Philaenus spumarius
TCTAAATTGTGTTAAAATAGTTTACTTGGTAATACCTCTGAAATGGACATTGTGCTTCCTCGTTTTGTAAATTGTGTTAAAATAGTTTACTTGGTAATATCTCTGAAATGGACATTGTGCTTCCTCATTTTGTAAATTGTGTTAAAATAGTTTAATTGGTAATGTTAAAAGAATCAAATTTCAGATTAAACCAATATGACCAAAGATTTACATTCATTACAGTTTTCACTTCTTTCGGCAGTCCCGTGACTGCTTTCTTTTTTTCAAACGTTTTGGTTTACCGAATATTTAAACAACTGTAGCTTTTCAACTGTAGGTTTAGGATGAAATCTGAGACCCCCTAAATTAAGTTCTCTACAACTTTCATATTTGACTTTTCTTTTTTCTTTTTTTTTTTTGCATGTAAAGGGTCAAAGATGCAAACAACGTTTTATAGTTGTTAGAAAATTAATTTAAGTTTTCAGGCAACTTAGTGACATTCTAAATTTTCACGAATTAAAACTCGCGTACTACGCGTAATGCCAGTCTGTAATTATGGGAGGGGGGGATAATAGCTTGTGACGGGGCTTTCAGTTCGCTTCTTGAGCCACTTAACTTAATTCAGAAAGCAATACTAAAAACTGCATTGAAAAAGAGACGAAGTTTTCCCTCAAAAGCTGTTTTTGATATTTTTAAAGTGCCGAGTGTAAGACAATTGTTTGTAAGAACCCTGGCAATGTATATATTTCAAAATTACAATAACACATTTGTAAAAGTTGATCATGAACTAACTGCGTTCTTAAAATTTCTTCAGGATAAGGTCTAACAAGTTAATAGAATCGTTTTCTGTCACCTACTCTCATTATATAGCACAAGTTTTGTATCAAAATCTTACGTCTGTTTAAAAGTTATTTAATTTTAAAAAGCTTATTAATGAATGGCTGTTTGAATTAGGAAGGGATGCAGCCGAGCAGGTTATCTTATCTAATTACAATAATTCGACCACGCAGCTGAATCGCTGACGTGAGTTGAGCAAATTTCCAAAATTAAGTTTATAGGCATTTGTTTTAGGATTTCAACCAACAATTTGGGAAATAGGTCTATTCACGACGGTGCTGAATAGCTGCAGAACGGTTCGCACGCCATTCCGCATACTAGGTGTATCTTCAATACACAATGCATTGCGTGCTTCGCACGCCAACCCCACGGTAGAATCCACCACATGGCTTTGAACCGGGTACTTTTAAAGGTATTTCACGTTTTGATCGATGGTTCGTGGGAAACCAAGCGAGCTATAAGGTCGCATAAAAAACAAAATGTGCAAAATAACAACCTACATTTATATTTGTAGAAAAAACTCTAAAAAATATTTATTCTTGTAGGAAAAATCTAAAAAAATATATAATCTCAAATAATAGTTAAGTTACAGAGTATAACAGCTTACGTTTCCATAATATTGTTGTGTTTATTGTGTTGGTATAGAATGCCGGGATGAACAAAAAAATTATTACACATAACTTAACTATTATCTCTTCATCCGATTATTTTAACAGCCACACCATCCCATATAGAATACAAAATGCTGCAAAACAGATGTCTTGACTTTTTTGTTAAAATGTCAGGTTTCTGGGTAACTCAGGTTTGAAATTTTAAAAACAGACGCTGTTTTAATACGCATAATTGGATGTAATCGTTTATTTTACTTAAAATATGTCATTGCTAGGTTTCACTTCACGTCTAGTTTGAACTCAATCAGTCAAACTGTTCACTAGATAAAAATGATTTAGTGAAAACCACAAATGGCGGATATGGGGAAAACAAAGCGTTACCGGATACTTGTCCAATTGATTTTGTATCTCATTCTTATGTGCTGAATCATAAACTAGAATATTGCACAGACATTAGGAAACATCCTGTATATACATAAATATCTTAGTAAAAGTATGCAAAACATCCCAATATTGTGGTTACGTATGCTGTTATTAACTTTAACTTAACTATTATCCTTCATCCGATTTTTTTGGTAATTACACCATCCAATAGGGAATTAAAAGGGCTACAAAAAAGGTATCTTGAAAATGTTTGTTAAAATGTACAGGTTTTGGGTAGTTTAGTTTGAAATTTTTAAACAGTCACCATTTTGAAAAGCATGATTGGATATAGTCGCATTAATTTACTTAAACTAAATTATTGTTGGGTATGATTTCATGTCCAGTTTGAACTCAATCGGTGAAACGTTCTCTAGATATAAATTATTTTGTAAAAACACATACAGACAGACGTAAGAAAAAGTAAGAACCGTAGACCAATTTTTATATTGTGAAATATTTTGTCTCGATCCTAGGAACAAATCGACAAAAGGGGACCAGAGAGTTCGGGGACATCCTGTACATAAAAAAATAGTTTTGCTTCGTGGTGTTTTCTGTTGTTATTGTTCATGAAGAAAGACGTGGGTACAGCTGTTAAAATTGCTTGAATGTACTGTCACGTGACACCAGATCGTACAAGAGCTCGCACATAACTTGAAGCACAAATTATAATATTTAAGTGTACGTTTTTATCTCATTTTGTCTACCAATTCAAATAGTACATGAACGGGTACAATACAAACGAACTATCAGACATACAAAACAGGTTTAAGTGGTAACTGTAGAATAGGCCGAACGGATAAATTAACTTTTACATTGCACCATATCGGTGAAATCAATAACTACAGGAGACAATATTGAAAACAAATGTTATCCAGGGAGATAAGATAGGTCGCCAAACGAGGGTGAACAAACTTGCTATCCGTAGTAATTATGTGCGATTCATTAACAATTCGTCCAATTTGAACGCATCAGCAGATAAATCAATTGATGCATGACTCACTTGAGAAATAAACCGATTCATTTGTTGGACCGAACGAAATCGTCGTTTTAAATAAATTCAAACCAGCCAACTCAATGAGTAACCGATTCAATTGAACGACTTCTGATTCAGGCTCAGTAACTTAGTCATCGCTCGGTTTCTGCTGTGATTACTTCCTATCCTATTTCGAATACAGTTCTTTTGCACCTCTAAAGCAAAGTAAAATCACCTTTATTATTAATTTTAATTTTTCAATAGTTCAACTTACCGTTTTGAATAAAAGTACAAATTAAGTAGAAATATCCTTATATATATAATACGTGGAGCAGTTTTTTGTGAACACAACTCCTCCCTTATTTTTGGACCAAATTTAATGTTTGAGTTGTCAAAAAAATTCGTCTCATTTCGAAGTTTTGCAATAAGGTTTTAGATGTCAAAAATGCTTATCCTTAAGGCTCGGCTCTCTACATTCAAAACGGCGAAGTTGGGTACCAATTTCAATGTTAAATAACCCAAACATTCCTTCACTATTAAGCATATTTTTGTGTTGTTTTTGTCAAAAAACGAAAGCTGTATTTTTTTTCTTAAAGTAAAATAGATTGTAGATGTTGATTGCTACTTGATAAAGGGTTTTCCCAATATCTCTTTTTGCAATTGAGTAAAAAATTAATACATTTTACTATTTTTTACTATTTATATCAAACGTTTATGAAAACAATAACACGGTTTTTGCAAATGTATTCGGCAATCAACAACCGCATATGACAGTACTTCAAAATGAAAGCAATTTTTTAAATTTATTCCACGAACTAACGGGAAAAAATGACTTATTCTGTAGCATTGCTCTTATGGGAATTTGATTCAATATGGCGGACAGGGTAGCGCCCCCTTAAAGGCGTGAGCTAATCTCAAAGGTCGGGTTTTCCCCACAAGATTAACATGGAACGAATTTAAAAACCATTTCTATAGAAAACAAACAAAATAATAAGAAACAAACCAATCCAGTTGCTTTTGTGGATGTAAATAATGATGTTTATAGTATTCAGGAGGTTATAAAAACATTTCTAGACAAAACAGCTGTTTATAATAAGAAATAAACTAATCCAGCTGCTTTCGTGGAATTAAATAATGATTTTTAAATAACAGATAATACAGTTGATCCGGATGTCCAGCTTTTAGTACAACAAAATATTTTAAGTTAGGCCTATACTGAACCAACACATGTTTCAACACACACAAACCAATAAAAACTTGCGTTAAGGAATTTAAAAATAAGAAAAAACTATGTTGCAACTATGTTAACAAATTAAAAATAAATAAGACATATAGCCTAGTAGACCTATTTATTGATAATATACGGTAATTGATAGTAAATAACTTTTTGGTTAAGTTTTTGATTAAGTGTACACCTGAGCCATACTGGTTCTAACCTTTATTATAACTGTTGTTATAAAATATACGAAACAATTTTATTTGAACATTTAACATGATTTACCATCTTAGTTTTGAGGTTATTATTAATCCTACACCTTTATTATAAATAAAACATAACATATGTTTTTAGAAGGTTCCATCGGGGGTTGGCGTGCGGAGCACGAAGGGGTCTCCCCTAGTAAAAGTAAATACATATAGACAAACAACTAAGTAACTAAAAAAACACATAAAAAACCTGTAAAAATTAAGTTTAATTATTTATTAAGCCAAAATAGCTACTGTTAAGGAGGGATTAACAAATACAAGACACGAAAGGAGTCAGTTTTAATTGGCTCATTGTGCTGGAGCTCGATTATGGGATTCTGGGCGAAGCAAAAACATTTATTTACACCAAACAACCAAAAAATCAAAATACGATACAACGCAGACAAACACTTATACACACATGCACAGGGTGTCCAGCTTCGACTGTCAGACAAAAACAAGCAAATAATACAATATAACATGTGTCCTATCTCGATCTGTTTTCTGTCTGTCCGTTTGTATATGATTTTGACAAACACATTAATATCTCAGAAATGATTTAAAATATCTATATATCTAATTCCGTAAGCCCAAATTGTACAATGAAATTGTGAGCGAATGGGAGGTGGTAGAAAGCTGGGAGAGGTTTCATTTTATCGGTCTGGACATGAAATTTTAGGGGAAAATATTAATTTTTCTTAATTGTGACTCGAATATTTGATACGGAATAAAATAATTCCCATTTAAATAGCATGGGAATATATATAGGTGTAAATCAGATGATTTTAGTGTTAAAACAGGTGATTGTATATAATAATTACCATTTAAATAGTATGGGAATATATAGGTGTAAATCAGATGATTTTAGTGTTAGAAACAAGTAATTGTATATAATAATTATCATTTAAATAGTATGGGAATATATAGGTGTAAATCAGATAATTTTAGTGTTAAAAACAGATGATTGTATATAATAATTACCATTTAAATAGTATGGGAATATATAGGTGTAAATCAGATGATTTTAGTGTTAGAAACAAGTGATTGTATATAATAATTATCATTAAATAGCATGGGAATATATAGGTGTAAATCACGTGATTTTAGTGTTAAAAACAGGTGATTGTATATAAATTCAAAAAATCAGCTATCATAACAACATTTGAATGTGCAGTTTTGTGATGTGTTTTGTTATTGCAGCTGTGTTTTTGTTTCAAAGTGAGAATTAAAATCAAAGCTTATATGATTAAACACATTATAAGATTATTTCTACTGTACTTGCTATTTTTTACTGTAATGAATAACGCTGGAAGACCACCACGTTAATAATTTATTCAATAAATTACTAGAATATATAACCTATTGCCCCTAAAGCTACTAGTAATCATGAAATTTGTTATGAATATGATCTAAATAGGATAAAATTTAATTAAAATATCCGTTTCAAAATGGCGTCAGTTAAAAATTGTCAATATTAAATATCTAAAAAAAATTGTTTAGACTTTTTAATAATTGACTCAATCAATAAAGGAGAAAACTCAAATTTAATGGTCGAGTTTAGTGGCTATCCATCCGGCTGCTGAAGGTCGTCATATTAATGAAAAAGCAATAAGAAGCCCTACATTATTAAAAACTATATATCATTGAATTGGACTTAAAAAGAGTCTAAAAATATTGTAACTTTGTAATTTTTCGTAAAATTTATAGTTTTCTAAATATTCAACATTGAAAATTTTCCACTGCCGTTATTTTAAAACGGACTGTTACAGGAAAACAAACTTTTCAAATAAAATGTACCCTATTTAGACCAATATTCGTACCCAGTTTCATGATTACAACTTAAACCGTTTCTGAGATATTAAGGTATTTGTAACAACCACGTGCAGACGGTCAGAGATAGGACACATGTCATATTGTATTATTTGCTTGTTTTTAGCTGACAAATAATGCAGTAAAGTTTCAGACAGTTGAAGCTGTATACATCCTGTATACATTTACATTAATCAATTACCCTAAACAAACCCTCAACGTATTTAGTCGAAAGAGTAAGAAGCCTTTTTTTCTGCAATGGAAGATAAAACTTTCTAGCATACGGAACAGCTTAATACAATTTGGGACCTAATAATAGCCACGTTTTCATAAACAACTATTATTGGGTTTAAAGTGAATGAAACCCAATAGTTACTAGGATTATTTAAGGAAATCAAAATACGTGAATCCAAATAATTAAACATACATATTTATAACAAAAATAAAACTAGAAGATAAAACGCCTTTTAAATATCTATTTAGATTACTAGTAGAAACTCCCGCGTACCAATTCCAGCTTCGGAAAGCAAAACAAAGTCCAAATAAAAACCCTTGTACTTGAAGCCATTGTTTAAAAACATCTGCACTTTACCACAAACCAGAATAACAAATAACTAATTAGTTATAGCCGCGTATTCTATAAATACACAAAGGCAAGGCAAGAGCGAGGAAAGACGCCAAACAAAGTTGTGGGAATGATGTTCATTATTCTGTTCTTTCAAGTGAGTTGGGTGGATAAAATGACATCCTCGAACAAGTCCCAAGCCAATAGTAACAAGTTTCTCAGATCTTTGTAGTTTATGGACTTAGGGATCAGCAAGGTGCTGATTTATTTTTCGTTTAAAACTTTTACATATTAAACGAAATATACGTAAAATCAGTCAATTAGCTGTCTGTATCAGTATAAATTCTCAGGACAGGATAAAGTTATCAAATTTGATATACAATACAGTTTGTTTAAGAAATGTGAACTAATAATTCACCCACGGTTTTATTGCATCACTACGTTTTCCGTATGGTTGCCATTTTGTTTTATACTAAACTAGCTGACCCGTACGGCGTTGCCCGTGGTGGTTGGTATTTTCAGTCTTTTTAACGTAATTGTATTCTTTTTAAGTGTTCAGTCAGTGAGTGGTATTTGGCTTTTATATATATAGATCTTAAATAATAAAAGCACTATTGTCATAATAATAAAAGATCTGAAATTATGATTTTAGTAACTTTTATCCCCCCAAACCCCTCCTAAAAATTCGAAATTTTTCATACCCTTTCTTAGCGAGCGCCTATGGCCCTAGAGGAAGCTAGATACCAAATTTCATTCCAATCTGTTCGGTAACTTTGAAGAAATCGTGATTTAATAATTTTTACCCCCCAAACCCCCCTAAAATTTCCAATTTTTAAAACCCTTTTTTAGTGAACACTTATGGCCCTAGAAGAAGCTACATACCAAATTTCATTTCAATCCGTTCGGTAGTTTTTGAGAAATCGTGATGAGTGAGTCAGTGAGTGAGTGAGTGGTATTTCGCTTTTATATATACTAGCTGACCCGTACGGCGTTGCCCGTGGTGGTTGGTATTTTTAAAGTAATTGTATTATTTTTAAGTGTTCAGTCAGGGAGTGGTATTTGGCTTTTATATATATAGATCTTAAATAATAAAAGCACTATTGTCATAATAATAAAAGATCTGAAATTATGATTTTAGTAACTTTGATCCTCCGCCAAACCCCTCCTAAGATTTCGAAATTTTTAATACCCTTTGTTAGTGAGCACCTATGGCCCTAGAGGAAGCTACATACCACATTTCAATTCAATCCGTTCGGTAGTTTTTTGAGAAATCGTGATTTAGTAATTTTTACCCCCTAAACCCCCATAAAATTTCCAATTTTTTAAAACCATTTTTTAGTGAACACTTATGGCCCTAGAGGAAGCTGCATACCAAATTTCATTCCAATCCGTTCGGTAGTTTTGAAGAAATCGTTTTTTAATAACTTTTATACCCCCAAACCCCCCCTAAAATTTATAATTTTTTAAAACCCTTTCTTAGTGATCACCTATGGCCCTAGAGGAAGCTACATACCAAATTTCATTTCAATCTGTTCGGTAGTTTTTGAGAAATTGTGATGAGTGAGTCAGTCAGTGAGTGAATGAGTGGTATTTCGCTTTTATATATATAGATAAATTACCTTTATATTTAGAACGGTGTAACCGATTGCTTTCAAACTAGGCCCTGAACTACGTCAAGACATAGTTAATGTGAAATAACCAGCTCAATTCAATTATCCGTTTCATATCATATTATTTATCAAAGCGTAACTGTAACACCGCGTCCGCTAGTTTGACCGGCTCAACATACATAGCAACAAAGAGTAGGCAATAATTAATTTGCATGACCAATTAAATTTGACGCTGTTTTACTGTTATATTTTGTCAGATAGTTTTGGCAGTTGTACGATTTGATAGGAAATTAAACAGGCTACAAAAATATTGTTTCATCTCATACTCCTTGCGCTGCGAGGCTGGGAGAGAAGCATCGTACTGTATGCACTGTCACGGGTAATACTTAAATTTTACCTCTATTGCAGTGTGTACCTTGGAGCACTCACCTGAAACAGACGAAAACAAAATATTAAAATACATATTTCAGCACTTAAAGTTAAAACTAGAAAGTATTTAAAACATATTGTATTCAGGAGTAAAAATCAGATCCAGATTAGAAATAATTAAATATTGACCTTGGCGTGTGAGAAGATATACTTGAGAAGAATAAAATGTGGGTATTTTCAGAAGAGGACCGCCATGAATGTTGAATGCAGATATTGTGACTGAAGACTATAAGTTAGAACTTCAGGCTAAGTAATATGTTTTATTTACGTCACTATTATACACTAGTTAACAGTTTCGGTTTTGTTTCCCTCTTCTAAAAAAAACCCCTAAAACACAGAATCTCACAACTAATACGTTTATTAACTCAATCGCGTTTCAACGACAAAGTCACCATCTTCAGTGATGCAATAATCAAACTATAACTCACAAAGTTATACACTCTCTTTTTCTTACAAATAATAACAATATACAACATTAGAAGCCAACACAACAAGTTACACAATTTTAATTAATTCGATACCAATTTAACAACCCCCCCCCTCCACACACACACACACACACACACAAACATACCAAATATGGTTCTCACACACCCACGCAGGAGCAGATAATTAAATCAATACTTTAAAATAGAGTTAAATGTACAGGTTTGTACATTATAAGGCAAACAGTTTTAAAATCTTGGTGTAGACACGCAAAGAATTTCATAAAAACAATCAAATTCAGTTTAGGTGCAAAAATATCATTATATTTAATACGTGAACATAGAAAATTAAAGTACCTTGTTTTAGCATGTATTATGAAAGGAAAGAAATAATACTTATACCACTCGATAATTACTGTGCACACACAAAAATCATATGTGTATATTGCCGGTAAGTCAGGTAAAATAAAATAAACTTGGCCTACCCTAAAATTGTGTTGCTAAGCTGGTTATCCGAATCAGCTGTTTTATCTGCTATTGTATACAGTTGTTTGCTATGGCAACGAATATAAACATGTATTTGTATAGATCACGGCTTTGTATTTTTCATACACAAGCAAATACTTAGCGTTCTTATAATAATCACTTATCTTTATGTATTAATTTGTTAATTGGTCAAATTTCGATCACAAGAGATATGTTTAATAATTTCGTATACTGGAATTCCTTTTTTGGGAATCAGTCGCCACACCTTTTAAAAAATCTCTGAATGGAAAATATGCAAACCTGTATACTCTCGTTAAAATGTATTTGAAACAGTGCCTCCGATTTCATACGCTCAAACATATATTATCTACGCAATCCCACAAATAAATACAAATGAAACTCTGTTATCAATTAGGTATAATAACTTCTTATTGATCTTAAAAAACATACATAGAATAAAATCTTCTTAAATAAATAACAAATTCATGTTTAAAAACTAAATAACCACTGAACCAATACAGATAAATTTTAAGTAGATGTAAGTTTAACTTAAAAACAGACTGACGTTTAAAAAAATGGCACTAGTGCAAGAAAAGAGGTTAGTGGTTATTCCTTATCCTTACAATAATGCTTCCTTATGTAGAATATTGGAAGTACGATATTCATCTGCAACTGGGGCGTTGTAGCTTTTACGATGTTCTGCTACAATTTTGTCCCGCCGACTTCCAGGCGCATTTATGCAATGTTTATACACACTGTCAGTTTGGGTTTTGCATACACAACGCCGTTAGTTATAACGTAAAGGAGTGAGGTAAACTTTTACGTATATTGTTCCTTTGTAAACCAATTTAAGTCAAACAAACACTAAGTGTTAGCCCAAGCTTATCTCAATACATCACTGAAACCACATCCAAATATGTTCTGACGTTGTTGAGAAAGTGTGCACAAACGTACAGACAAAAACTCTGTTTACGTTTTTATTATATATTAGATTAGATGGTACTTATCAAATTCTTCTGCAGTTTTATTGTCGGTTTTACAGTTGTGAAGTATACTCCTCACCAAATTGTAAAACCATAAATTCTAATTTTCAACGAATTAGTAAATCGTATTAAGTAATTTGCTATTTAATACAAATCTAAGCACATCAAAAATTATAATATTTTTGTTATCACTTATGTTTTAATGCACGCGTTACGTCCGTAAAGTTACTCTTTATTGTAGTCATTCACTAGTTGCTCAAAACAAAAAGTCAGCTGATTCAATAACCAGTACTTCCTTTTGGTACTAGGATCTAATAGTTATTTGTGTATCTAGGGCGCAAGGTCTAGTTTGTCGCACGTGATAAACATTTGACACGGCAACGTTTAACGAGTGTGACAAATTAAACTTTGCACACTTGATACACACAACGTTTTTCCTACAGGTACATTTTAAACTATTGTTTTAGTTTTTAAAAAGATCTGTTTTACAGAGGTTGATTCCGTAACAATCAAAATTCTCAAAACATAGACTACATCAGCTGTTTACTTTGCGTACATTGAGCAAAGTAAACAGCTGGAATGCGAAAAGTATTACTTTATTAAAAGTGTTACTTGAGTGGAAACCCCACTTTATTAAACAGGTGTAGGAAAAAGTATTTTATTGCACTAGGACCAAAAAGTATTTTA
>JAGFPH010000088.1:0-36590 GCA_018207615.1 Philaenus spumarius
GGGGGTCCGATTACGGGAAGTGCCTAATAATTAATGTCAATGAATCAGTGTTACCGTCTAGCTTTATATAATAAAAATAGGTACAGTTGGCACAATTTTAATACTAGTAGGTGTTTGAATTATGATGTAGTAAGCCTTTTTGGTTGTTTGTTGTGTTTGGTTACCTAACCTAAAAACCAGTTGGTTTTCTGAAGAATAATTACCTGAATCTAAATTAGCCAATTTGGGTGCTATGGTAGTAAATCTGATTGCTTTGTTTGTTCAGTGTAATAGGCCTAACCTAAAATTGTGTTAAGATTATGATCCAAATCAGCTGTTTTATTTGTAATATGAAACAACAGATGTTTCAATAATTGAAATACAGTAAGCTTTTTACGTTTTTTGTTTGTGTTTTTTATTTTGTTAACCTAACCTAAAAAAACTGTTGGTTATGAAAAATAATTAACTGATTTTAAATTGTCTAAGTTGGTCTCTACGGCAATGAATGTATATTAGCCAATTTGGGTGCTATGGTAATAAATCTGAACGCTTTCAAGAAACGTGCGTTGGTTCAGAATAGGCCACATCTAGAATTGTGTTGCCAAGCTTTTTAATCAAATCAGCTGTTTTATCTGTTATAGGTAACCCCCGTATTTTGACCATTTTCAACCCCATAGGGGTATGAATTTACCCTGAAACTTTTAAGATCGTAGCTATCATAGTTTTGACTGTAAGTTCATTATAAATCAGTCAGTCATGACATTTTCCCTATAAATATACAGATATCTCTCTCAAAAATGCTTTAAACAAGTTATGTTTTTAGGTCCCCTAAGTTATCCCCAATAAAGAATCCTATAATTTTAAATTCATTTTTATAAATTTAACCTCTTCACTGGTACATAATGAAACTATTGTACACAAAATATGAAAGATTTAACAATTAAAAATAAACTAGTAAAATGTAGATTTCTTTGAATAATTAACATTCAGCACAGAAACCAGTTTAAACCGTTAAATACAGTATGATATTAAACAAGAAATATGAGAGTATCATCATAGATTATGAATAATAAAATAGATCATGCATGCATACGGGGGCTGTGTGCCGAGAAAAAGGTTGTCGCGAAAATAGTGCATGATCGCCCCGAGAGGTAGCGCTAGGGAGAAATCATTGGTAGCATTGGTGTTTCAAACAGCTTCCATCGTTTCTCCAATAGACAGCGCCACAAAAGTCGAATTTCCAGTGGAACAAAATATTACATTGGATCGGAGTTCTATTAGGTTATCCAAATACAATGGTATCATGCACAGGGCCTATGGATAACCAGGTAGCACCAATCCTCCAGGTTACAGGAATCACCATCTTCCTGATCGAAGAAATCGTCATAAGGAAAATATTTTAAAATAAACAAGTTAATTCAACTATGTATCTACAACTTTCTAGCAATGTTTTCATGTACAGATTTTTCTCTCTTTGAATATTTGTTGTCATTACTTTTCTTAGATACAAACTTTAAACAATTTCTTATGAAACAAAACCTTTCTTATTTGTAATATTTTCCATAGTTTGCTCTAAAAGGTGTTATACATTTTTCATATAAGTATTGCATCCAAGTTGGTAAAATTTAAGATAAGCGACTTTACGGAGATTTAATTTTCTGAGTTGAATGTAGCTAAATTGATGAAACTAGTTTTCTTGGAATTGGTTGTACCACCAAGTCAGACTTGCTGAGAAGTAGAAGGGAGCATACGCCCCTTAGACAGGACACATTCCTAGTTTGAGGCTACTGTAGCGTGCAACAAATTCAAACTCCGATTGCCATCGCATAAAAATACCGCATTACTAATGCATCCACTCTCTGAGTTGTTTGCACACCTTTATACACTTTTTGCTTTGATTTATAGACAGATTGGCGAATCGTTTAGATTATTTCGTGATACACTCTATCCTGATATTGAGTGCTAATATACCGTCCTGTTCGGAGATGAGTGAAGGGATTCCAATGGACATACACAAGTTACAGTAAAATATATAGTTTTATTTTATTCTATAATTAATTGGACGACAAAAAATATCACACAAACTGTTTACTTGTTTATAGGTTCCATCAGATCTCCATCTTTAATATCGACTCTATTATACCTTTTGTTTAACTCTCTCTGCACTTGAGCGAAAGTCCTGTCTTTAGTTTCAGGCATATATAAGTATAATATAACTCCTCCTATTCCTGCGAATGACGCGAACACTGCGTAATTAAAATAAGTACCTATGTACGTTTCGACGATATAATAGAATTTCAAACAAGAAGACGACATGATAGCTATAGTACAGGCGATGAATCCAGACGCAACGCTTCTTGTTTTAGCCGGGAAAATCTCACCTTGGAAAGAAGTTGCCAGAGGGTTCAAGCCTATAGACACGAAAATACAATAACCGCCGACTACGACAATAGGAAACCAATGTAAAGACGATACGTCTATATCGGTTTCAGAGTTAATGTAGAAAAAGACAGCTGCTAACAGGTTGCTCAAGAAACAACCAAAACAAGATATAAGCACTAACAAGCGACGCCCGGTGGTGTCTATCAACACTGTCGCTACAAGGTTCATCAATAAAAATAGAACGCTGATCATAATAGAATATTGTTCCGCCGAAAACAATCCTTCGGAAGTTTTGGAAAATATCTGCGACGCGTAAGCGTAAGTAACCGTTAAGCCCGTGAACACGGTAGTAAGGCATATTACTTCCATGACGAACAAACACCTCAAAGATATCGGGTCTTGAAAAAGCGACACCAAAGAGGTTTTGTTTTGCTTTTCTTCGTTTACGTATTCCTCAATTGACTTGATCTCTTCGCTCAGTTCCGACGGATCGACATTTCGATAATAGGACAACGACTTGATGGCTTTTTTCGTTTGTTTTTTTAAAACGTAATAATACGGCGATTCAGGTTGGAAATAAAACGGTATAGCATATAAGACGGAGAAAGCTAAAGAAATATACGCCGTACTGTCGTAGGACAAGTAAGATCCCATAGTGTAGGCTAGAATAAAACCTATATACCACACGGTAATTAGCACGGTGGATAACATTCCTCGGATACTGGGTTGGGATATTTCCGTAATGTATATAGGTGTAACGCACAGCACTATTCCCATACAAGCTCCTTGTAACATTTTTGTAATGTATAACATAGGAACAGATCTGGTGAATATTACTATCAGCCAGGATAAAACGAACACAGGACAACAAAAGAGTAGAGCGTTTTTCCTTCCGAACTTGTCGAGGATTATTCCCACCGGTAGAGACGTGAATAGACTTCCTAACTCCATACAGACGACTATCCAAGAACTTTGATCCGCCGTCATGGGTATGATGCTGTCCGGTTTTAGAAGCTGAGGTAGGACGGGTGAAGACCATCCGTAAGCTAGGCCGACACACATTGCAGTCATGGAGGCTGTAACATGCAATAAGACAATCGAAGTCATTTAGGCTTTATTGATCTGTTAGGCATTGTGTTCAGAGAAGCTTGATATTTTCATATGTGAATCTTATAATCTTTTGAAAATATAGCAGACCTTTTCATGAGTAAGTTTGAGGAGGAGTTAAGCAATGATCTTGACTACTTTCCTAGAATATGGCTGAGGTATGTGGATGACATTTTTGCCATTTTTGACCTCAACAAATTCAGTGTGCAGGAATTTGTAGATCAATTAAATGGCAAACACAATTCTATTAGATTTACTCATGAAACTGAATTGAACCAAAGCTTGCCATTTTTAGATATTTTATGTGTTAGAAATAAGCAACAGATAGAATTCGATATATATAGGAAACCCTCAAATAATCATAGATACATAATAAGCAACTCAAATCATAGTTATAAACATAAACTTTCTACTTTTAATAGTATGATAAATAGAGCAATTCAGATCCCCCTTACCCCGAAACGTTTTTACAATGAGTCAATGAGTTGAATGTTATTAAAAATATAGCTCAGTTCAATGGTTTTGATCCTAAAATTATTGATAACTTGTTAAGGAAACAGAAGCTAAAAAATGTTAGAATAAATTCCACGACACTCCAACCGGAAGGAAAAGAAAAATTGAAATATGTTAGTTTACCTTTTGATTCCATACTTACTAAAGGCCTGGAGTCTATTTTTAAGAAATGTAACCTTAGGACTGCTTACAAAAGTCATAGTAACCTTAGACAACTGTTAGGTAATCCTAAAGATAAAATTCCAATGTTGGAAAAGTCTGGAATTTATGAAATAAAATGTGACACTTGTGAAAGGGTTTATCTAGGCCAAACAAAGAGAAAAATTATATAGAGATTTAAAGAACACATATCGCATATTAAGTACAATAGGCCTGACAAATCTAGCGTTGCGGAGCACATTCTTGAAACAAACCATAACTTGGAAATATCCAATGTTAGGTTAAAAAAAGAAGTGACTTCAAACAAGTTATTGAACAGCTTGGAAAGCATTTCCATTTTTCGGGCTGGCAACGATATGTTATTAAATGCAGATAAAGGGCCTATTCCTAACTCGTCATTGTTTTTTTTTTTTTTTACTTAGGACTGGATAGGAACCTTATTTAGCAATAGATAGTACTGTATTTATTATTGGTAATATTTCTTAACCTTAATTTAATTTTTTTAACTTTCAGTAATTATTTGTATTTTTTAAACCATAGACCTATATTATTTATATTTTGTTGATCTGTATTTGTTAATATTGGGTTTTAAAGTTTATGTTATTTCATTTTATTAAGTATTTAATTTCTTTTGTTTGTTATTTATTTCATTAGGCTTATTAGTTTTTTATTTTATTATATTAATATTATTTTAATTTTTGTTTGACTGTTTATAGTTTTAGTAGACCAGTTTGTTATTTTTTGTATTTAATAGTTTAATAATTTATTGTTAAATTGGTTTTTATTGTTAATAATAGATACATGTAGTAGATTTAATGTGGCGCCTCCCATTCCCTCCCCCACCAGGTCGGTCTTGGATTAACCGGTATGGGGAGGAGTGGGGGGAGGGCGTGTACAGTATATATAGGGCTGTAATATTTTATGTATACTTGAAATATAGGGACGGCAGTTGGTCAGCGCGTCTCATAACACGCACTAGTCCGGCTATCAGTCCCTTGGTGCTTGGTGGAGTCTGAGTCGTACGATTCTATTCTTTAAGGCCTATTAAGGACCTGTTTTAATTCTCTTTAGTATTTTCGTTCTGCTATTTAGTATTTTAGGGACTTAGTTTTTGTAATTTAAGTTAGCCCTTTTAAGGACCCAATTAGTGATTCAAGTTGGCTTTTTAAATCTAATCTTTGTTTTTGTTCCAGCATGAGGAGGTTTCCAGATAGTGGTAAATCGCCGCAGACGTACGTGGCAAGTTGGAAGGGCTGCCAGGTTCACAAGCGGGTGGAAATGGCGAGGAGTAGGCGTGGTGCACGGGGCGGGAACCGTCGGGGGGGGAAACGGGCCAAGGCCCACCTCAACCCGGCTCCCCGTGTCGGGTGCGGCGCCTCTCTCTGGTGGTTGACGGTTCAGGCCAGGACCTAGTCCTGGATCTGTTCCTCAGACTACTGCCACTACGTCTGCTAAGTCGGCTGCTCAGCCTGTGACCAAAGAACTGGTTGCCCAGCCCAAGCCGATTACACATGTCTCTTCTGTTTCAGGTGCTAAATCCTACGCGGCGGCAGTTACTACCGCAAAGAAACCTAAGGCTGATGTCGGAGCTCCACCCAAGAGACCCAGGAAGCGAGCTCTTCGTAGGGAAGAAGACTCCCTACCACTAACTCGCAGTTCATCTGTTTCAGATACCGACATCAGCATTGAATCGGATGCCGACGTACAGACTCCTAAGGGAACGTCAACTTTTACGCCTGTGGAAGTACCGCCAAGGAAGAGGCGAATGCCCTTGCGCAAGTCGCCTGTCCAAGAAGAGAGCAGTGAGGTCATGACCTGCTCTAGTGCCGCCATAACTAATGAAAAGCTGGCTCCTTGGATTACGCAGCTTATCTCTATTGTTTTAGGTTCTGTGAACAAAAGCCCGGCAGAGCTGCTTGCAGCTATTTTGACCAGCCTCCAGAATCTAATTCGTGATGAATAGAGACCTCAAGGTGGTGGTCTGGAATGCAAATGGGGTTCGCTCCAGGCGCAATGATCTCCACTACTTCGCCACAGAAGAGGACGTCGACGTCATCCTTATCTGTGAGACTCATCTACAGCCGAGTCATACCTTTACACTTCCTGCCTACAGGACTTATCGTACTGACCGGGTCTCAAGAGGCCGTGGCGGTGGTGGTAGTCCTGGGGGTGGGACCGCTGTATTGGTGCACCGCAGGCTAACTCACAGAGATTTTCCCACTAATACAGTGCACTTTGAGTCCACAGGTGTTTTCGTACAGCTTGGGGACTTGGAGATCCTACTAGTCGCAGCCTATGTCTCACCCACTCGAATACTTCAGGGTAACTTTCTGTCCGATCTGGACACTCTATTTGAATGTGCTGAACATGTCTTTGTTGCAGGTGACTTCAACGCCAAGCACAACTGGTGGTGTTTCACGGAGGACCAACACCAGGGGTAAGGTTCTTCGACGTTTCATTGATTCTCAGCCTAGTGCTGAGGTCTTGTCACCTGAGGAGCCTACTCACTACCTGGCCCATGGGCTTGCTGATGTGCTTGATATAGCTTTAACAAAAAATGTTCGTTTTCCCATAGTCGTTCGTGCCACCCAGGATCTCTCGTCAGATCACTGCCCGCTTCTGGTTACTGCCGCTGTCGGACCTACTTCGAGCTTACCGCCCAACACTGTACGTGTCAGGGTCGATTGGGACCATTTCAATGAACTAATTGCTGAACGCCTAACGCATCCTGCGCCCCCAAAATCCGTGGAGGAATTGGACGAGCAAGTCAGCTCGTTACACAACCTCCTAACACTTTCTGTTTCAGACGCTTCCATCGCCGCTTCCCATGAGCCGTCGCGGGAAACCCTTCCCGTAAGATTACGGAAGGAAATTGCCAAGAGGCGAAGACTTCGAACCAATTGGCAGTTCACTCGTTCTCCGACAGCAAAGAATCTCTTCAACCGGCAGAACAACCGTGTTAAAAATCTTTTAAATAATTTCAGGTCTGAGTCATGGAACTCATATCTGCATACTCTGGAATTACAAGACGGTAGTGCTTGGAAAGTGGCCAAGATACTTCGTAGTGAAAAGCGCTCCAGTCGGCCTTTGCACGGGCAGCGTGGCCTAGCCTACTCTGCCCTGGAAAAGGTCGAGACTTTCGCTGACACTATAGAGGATCAGTTTCAACCAAATCACAACGTTTGCGACGAGGATCATGCAGATATGATCGAGGAGTTCGTAGACGACTACTTTGCTGAGCCACCGGAGGCTGACGACGACATCGAACCTTTCACTCTCAAGGAGGTGCGGGCCGCTGTCTCTGCTGTCAAGCCGAAGAAAGCCTCCGGGCTGGATCGGATTGGCGGCAGGGCCTTGCTTGCTGCGCCCCCTCAGTTAGTGGAGGTATTACTAAATGTGATTAATTCTGTCCTTAGGTTGCGCCACTTCCCTTCCCAGTGGAAGACCGCAAAGATCATCCTCATTCCGAAGCCGGGGAAGGACCATCTCTTTCCGCAGAATTATCGCCCGATATCTCTGCTGCCGACCATCTCCAAAATATTCGAACGTCTTTTTCTTTCCAGGATGCAGCCTTATCTAGAGGACTACATCAGACCAGAGCAATTCGGCTTCCGACGTGGACATTCCACCACGCTCCAGCTCGTTCGTGTTATCAACAAACTGGTTGATAACTACAATAAGTTCTTGTCTTCTGTTGCAGTATTGCTAGACGTCAGCAAGGCTTTTGACAAGGTATGGCACGAAGGCCTCCTCTACAAGTTGAGCGAGTCTCCTGTACCGGTGGCTGCTGTACACTTGATCCGCTCCTACCTCTCAGGCAGATCCTTCAAGACCTTCGTTGACGGTGAACTCTCCACTCTGCGGCCGATACTTGCTGGAGTTCCCCAAGGCAGTGTCCTGGGACCAGTACTGTATCTGGTTTGTACCTGGAATGAATTTCCTACCATTCCAGGTGTGACACTCTCGCTGTACGCTGATGATGCGTTACTACACTGTAGTAGCATGAATCCAGCATACGCAACTAAGAAACAAATGGACGCGTTGTCCCCGTGGCTGCAAAAATGGCGCATTAAGATAAATGCGGATAAATCTGATTCAATCTGTTTCAGGAAAAGACGTAAAATGAAACGCAGAATCCTTCCCGCAGTGGAGCTTGACGGGGTGGCTATCCCTTGGAAGCCTACCGTAAAGTACCTTGGCATAACGCTGGACAATCGACTTAACTTCAGGCGACACGTACAGAACAAGGTCTCCGAAGGAAAGAAAATCCAGGGTTTCCTCTCACCCTTGTTGGCGAGGCATAGCCCTCTGCCAGTAAAGTTCGCTCAGTGCTGATGTACGCGTCTACCGCTTGGTGGGCGCTTGCCAGCAAATCCAGCAGGAAAAAATTGGAGACTCTTCAGACTACTGCTCTTCGCAGACTCACGCATCAGCCATGGTACGTGAGGAACTCTACCATTCTAGGGTCAGCTGGTATCCCTACCCTAGAAAACTGTTTCAGGATGCACGCAACTCAGGCTATCCTCATATAGCTGAGATCTGCGGGAGACTCGACATCCCGGAAGATGGTAGGCCCCGGCCTGCTGCTATCCTGGACGACCCGCCATAGGTTTCTTCAGGCTGCGACTCCATTCAATATTGATACTAACATGTTTGCCTTCATTTTATAATTAAGTGAGTTTCAGATTGCTGCTAGCAGCTATTAGGGAACAGCCCCTAGATGCTGCTGACTCTCCCCCCAGTGATGCATGCGGAGTGTCTCTGTCCGTTACGCGGTTACGGGAGTGTTGTAACGCTGTCTCAGGAGAGGTCATGCAAGAAACACTCTTGTGACTGGGTTCGGAGCCAGAGTGACTTCCTTACTTGGGGGGAGGGCGGTCGTTTTAGTGGGTATTGCCAGAATCGTTCTGGATTGAGCCCCACAGTACCCCTAATTTGGATTGAGGTCTGCACGAAACGCATTTTTTCCGCCTAAAAAAAAATATGTATACTTTAGTAGAGTTAAAACCCTCTGAGGATGATGACCATGTCATCGAAATGTACATAAGGGTAAGGTATTAAACTTAACTTACAATTTAGTTGTTTAGTTATAGTTTTTGCTCCTTGTTTTGTGGTTCGGGTTTTTATTTAAATCAGTGTTCCATTGCATTGTTTATTACAACTTTTCCAAACCCACTTTACAATTTGGCGGAAATTTACTTTACCCCCAGCTGATATGTTGCAGTCGACGATGCTGCCAACCATTCCAACCATGCTTAACGAAGCACATTTCTACTATTGCATGTTGGATTCTGGTAAACAAACAAGTTAGAACTTCAGGCTATTTTGTTTTTAATGCTTGAATTTCTGTTATAAAAATCAATTTAATTGAAGGTACCAACTTACAAATGTTTGTGTACTGTAAGTTACTTAAGTTAGAACTGTAGGCGATTTTATAATGCTTGCATTTTTATTACACAAAGCAACTTAATTAAGTTACCAACATATAAATGTTTGTGTGACTAGAGGTGTAAGTTAGAATTTTAGGTTTTTTTTTATTTTTATCGATTCAAAATACATCGATGCACTAATACATTTGGGCCCTTGTTATTGTTATACACAACGGAGTGAGTCAATGTATCGAATCGTGAACATCGATGTTTATAGAAAGAATATCCGTAGTTTTATGTAAAGTACGATAACATTTGAAAAGATACGTCTAATATTTCCTGAACTAAATAAGTTGTGAATTGAGTTTTAAGTTTAACATGTTTTATTTTCTGTTTATAATTAATTAGGCCTACATTAAATTTAGTAAATTATAATTTCTGTTCTCATTTATTTAAGACGTTTAGAAATATAATTGTTCATTAAAATTACATAGTAGAGCATTTAGATTAAAATATTGCGCTTTTGCAAATTCAGTGACTACCCTCTAGGGCCGCCACTGTATCAACATGGAGGCGTATTGTAAACTTTATTATAATAATAATGTGTCTAAATTAATTCTAAAAAGTCTGTGAAAACACACTTTTGAGTGAAGTGAGCGGATGGGCAGTTAAATTATTCTTTTTTAAATACTCTCATTAAAAATGTCGAATTTGGCTGTCATTTTTTATTTTGGCGCCGCTTATTTTATACCTACCAATAATAATAGAAAATGAAGGTTTCCTATTTAAAGATTTGTCTTAGATTAGATTAAAAGAGTAAAAGATTCCATGGGTAGGACATTTAAAATAAACGTCACATAAATTGTGTTTTAAAACTCTGTACCAATTCTTTTAGGTATAATTTCTGGGGTAAAGACAATTCATAATAGTAGGCTATTATAAAAAATTTCTGAAAAATCCTAGTTTTCATACAGCCACTATTTGGTTTTATCACTTGTAAATTTCTATCTCAAAAACGGATTGATATACTAAGTGGAAATTTTGCTCGGTGATTTATATCATATAAGCCAAACCATAGGCGTAACCAAGGGTTATTTTGGGGGTTAAACCCCCCATTTTAAAAATATTTTGAACTTTGTTTACATTAAAATACGCTCTTAAGAGTAACTTGTTTTCAACACCTATGCAAACGTCAAGCTACTATAAATTATCAATATATTGCTGACATTATCTTTGGTCGATTTGGGCACTGACACTTTATTTGATATACGATTCAGATAGTGTATGGCCTGGGACACACACGGAGTTTTCGTCAGCCATAAGTCATCATACGTATTAGAGAGTATTAGAGCATGTTTATTTACCGCTGACGGTAGCTGTGTAGACGCTCGCTGCCACTACAATCGACGGATTTTCCACAGTCGAAACAGTGGCGAATGTGACCAAATGCACGACAACTTTCCTTATTTTTTCTTAGAATACTATCCTTCAGCCGCGTGTAAAAACCGACATTCTTAAATAATTGAAAAATGTTTCTTTTAGTTCCTCAAATCAGGAAACACAGTGTAGAATGCTCCAAAATCTTTTCTTCTTTTATTTATTGATTGGATGAACCCAAATAAGTATACATTTTACTTCCTTTTCAATCGGCGACGGAATAACAATAAAGCGAGAGTTGCTCTCTGTTCATATCAATAAAGCATTAAAAGAAATAATATATTACATCACACTTCGTGATTGATGAACTAGACACTACAGTTTAATGAATCCAAATGAGAATTTTAGACGGTGTCGGAAATTTTACCGCGTGCACACTTTAAATTTTATGAGCGGTAACTAATCCGCAGCCGACAAAAACACGCCGTGTGTGTTCCAGGCCTATGGGGTTAAAGGCAGCGCACAGAAAAAATTTTCGGGGGATGAGACATGGTTGCTATTCTAAATTATTCTAAAATAGCCCTGAATAACAATTAGAAGTGGAAAAGTATACATACCTATATCATTTTAAAGTATTTTTGGGAAGCCTAAAACGTATTACTTTGCATCTTAATTTAAAATAATGTCCATCCCCCGGTTGTTGTAACCCCCCCCATACGGTCGTCATGGTTACGCCTATGAGCCAAACTATAAAACAAATCATAAATTTTTCCAACAACCCAACTCAAGATGGCAGTCTTTTAAAATGATTGATGTTGAATACTACAACAACCGTTAACTTTAAAATATTAATAATACTGTATTTAAAAGTAGATATTTTGAAGGACAAACTAAATGGCTTTCTGTAAATGAAAAAAATACCGAGTTTGGAAATATTACATTTCATCTAACTAAAGTGGATGTTTATGATGCGAGAACGTGGTTTTATGTGCGCACATAACCGATTTAACTTAAACGATGCGCGACCGTGCTGCTATCAGTTGGGAAGCACCTAACCTTTTGAGTTGTAGTTCAATTGATATGTAGTCATTGGCATAGTCAACGTACAATACCTTTTGGTCCTAGTACTATAAAATACTTTTTCTTTCAGCTACTACTTTAAGAGATCTTTTCTGCTTCATTAATAGAGTAGAAAGAACCAAGGCGTATTAAGGGTCTGCTCCAGTAAACGAGAAATCCACCAGAACGCAAACGCCTCTCACTATATCCCTATCTAAACAGTGCAATTTCTTGCTCTGACATTGCCTCATTTCAAACCATTTTGTAAGTCTATCTTTTGTAATTGAGTGTTGAAAAAAAAACTGAATATTCTTTATAAAATTTCGGATCCTTCTTGCAAATTATTTTTCGTTATTAATTTCTTATTGTGTTGGGAAAAAAATTCAAACTTTGTACTTATAAAATGTCAAAATCAAAAGCATTTTAAAAAAAATTTAAATTGCAAGACGGATGCGTATTGTGACTGTGCTTAAAATGAGACCTTGCAAACAATTTTATGATAAAAAATAAACGAAATAAATGGTTTGAAATTTAACATTGCTCTTATGGGATAAAATTCCAAGATGGCTGCCACTACAGGCTGACCCTTAAAGAAGGTGTGTGCATGCGCAGCTTCTCCCTCCACTCCAGCCTACCCGTGAAGTAGAGTGCTGCAGTCGGTGCTACAGTCGGAGCTAAAGTCTAGACTCCTTCCCCATATTTACCGCCGAAACCTGTACGACCTTCAAGCTTTTATGACGTCAAATTATGTCATTAATTATAGACAACATAGTGTATTATTGTAATAACATTTCTTATAATTAATAACCATTAATTATAGGGCCTAACGCCTTTTTGTGCCGTGTTTGGCTGCGGCAACTCAAACAAAAAAGACAGTTTTTTACGAGTAAGGTTTTAACGATTCCCAAGAAATGTTGATCTACGAAATAAAAAGCTACACTATCCCTGATTAACATAGGCTATAATTCATTTTAATAAAAAACATTTTGTATTTCAATATTTGTAAATTTAGTCGGAAAAAATCTTAGGTTAGACCTAGAATGATGAACCAACACATGTATTTACATTCATTACCACAGCGACCAATTGAATAAAATAACAGATAAAACGACTGTTTGCTCCAATATTTCCATTAACAGCTGATTTCATACTTTGAAGCAATTATTTATATTTTTAACTTTTAGGTTATTTTTTTATTAAAGTGTAGACCTGAGCCTTGCTGGTTCTTTTAACCTTTATTATAACTGCTGTTATAAAATATACGAAAAATTTGATTTGAACATTTAACATTATTTACAATCTTAGCTTTGGGGTTGTTATGAATCCTAAACAATTATTATAAAGAAAACATTAAATAATTATGTGTTAGAAGGTTCCAACGAGGTTGGCGTGCGGAGCACGCTGGGTTTTCCCCTATTTTTGTATATTTTGGAAATATAACTAAAACATTTTGTAGTAATTTTCTAAAACCCTTACTTTTGAAACTTTGGTTTACCAATTTGGTTTTTTTCTTTTAAAACGCAAAAATGGTTAGAGAAATTTGTTTAAATATTTTGTTTACATGGCAATGTTCTCCATACTTTACTCAACAATAAAATGTATAACAGTGTACACTTTACTTGAATAGGATACATTCTATCTAAGTGATAATGACAAGTGTACAAGCAGTAAAAAAGTGCCTGACGCTTTAGACGGTTAAAACATATATTTTAGAGTATTAAAATTGTTATATGTTCGAATTGGACAGAATTTATGCCGTAACTGAAATGCTGTTGTATGTTATTTAATAATTTTAAAGAGTAACAAAAATAAAATATTGGTGGTACAAATTATTTTATTTATTTGATGTATAACTCTTTAAAAACATATATATAGCCCTAAAATATGCTAGGTTACAATTACAATTTAAAAAAATAATTATAAAATTATTTTAGTACAGTAAAATAAAATATTTGTCATTAGTCAAATTTACGATTATCCTTGGGCAGGCTAACTAAACAATCACAATTAATTTTAGATAATTTCAATTTGTGAAAAGTAAATTTAGTAGCCTACTAGTAATAGTAGCCCTAGTAAACATAACAAAACCAATAAACTGGACAAATCACCATCTTATTGATGGTAAAAGGTTTTATCCTATAGAGCTACTTAAATGTGACAACTCTTTAAAAATTCATATTTATACATTAAACAAAATTTACCTGTTCACAACAATGTGAATAATAAATAACAAAGAGAAATGAGAACTAATAACAAATTAGATTAGCGTACATTCAATCGCCGCAAGAAGCGAGTAACTCTGGTTCTGATTACAATCTTATTACATAGGACAGCTACAATTTTCATAATTTTTTACAATTGATGTCAGTATTTACTACATTTTATTCTCTACATTTCTATGTCTTTGAATGCCTCTCGAAAGTAATAGTAAAAAACTTCCTCACTTAGGGTAGTTTTTATGTCAATCAAACCCGTATAAAAATTATACGCCTAGAAATATTTGACCATGGACATAGATCATTTTAATACTCACTTTATTACATTTCCATCGATACTAAAAACATAATTTTTAGACAACCATAAAGTATTTAATTCGCAGTTTGGGAAAAAGCTTACAATTGCGCTCGGAACTACTCGTTCAGTGTGTAGCACGTGACGTAGCTGCGCGGGCCGGACGAGTTCACGCTCCTCGATGCACACACCTTCTTTAATACGCCTTGAGAAAGAACCACTATCAACCGGGAGCGATAAAGTGCCCGTATAAATAGCATTGCTTTTACTTTGTCGCCCGCCCATTCTAAAGTAAACAGAATGGTTTTTATTTGGGCACTTTTACAGTTCTATGAAAACATGCTCTGGAGCTGTTGTAATATATAAATTGTCATAGTTTACTTTTAAAGATATGCTATGATTGTTAGATAAATTTGCAGCAAGGAAAAGAAAAAATACTGGGGTAAGCCGATTGATTATTTTTATTCATTTCCCCAGTAAAAGTATAATAATGACAATACAAACATCTAATGTTACAGTTTGTTACGTAAATGTAATTGTTTATTGCAGTATTATCCACGACCGATTGAAAATTCAATAACTTTCAAATTCCTGTTAAAATAAAAGTTTTTCATACTGTTAGAATCCGTACTTTATGCAGATTAAGAATATTTAAATTTTATTTTACTGAAGCCTTTCCATCGAGTTACAACAGTGAGTTAACGAAAGCGCGCACATTACTGAAATATTACCAGCTAGTGTGTGTCAGCATGGTGACGTCAGAGTGAAACTGGCGGCACAGTGTCGAGATCAAAGAAACGGTTTAGCCGTTGTTATAGAGCCCTGGGTCATGCTGGCTTGCTACAGGACTCTGATACTTTTGGAGCAAACTTGTTCTTTTCAAAGCTGGAGTTTGCAATTCAGTAGGCCTATAAAAAAGAATTCAAAGTAGATTACTTGAGGTTGCATCGATACTTTAAGGTTGTAGTTCAGTATTTTTAAACACGCAAGGGCTTGGTATCGTACTTGGTAGACAGATTTAGATTATTATATCAAAATAAAGAACAAATATTATCTTTTAATTGCTTTTTATTTCATATTGATATATCAAATTATTTAGAAGTAATTAACATTATAATGAAGAAACTAATAATCGAATGTGTTTACATGTTATTCGAAGATGTACGAATGTTTCCGAAGTTAAACGAATTAGTATCTCTTCTTTAAATTAGTATTAATGAATACATTGATGATAAAAGATTGTATTTATATTCATTTTATAACTTCAAAGCTAATCTTATGACGTGTTATAGCTATTATTAGTTCTATATTTCATATTTAAAAAAGATAAAACGTACAAGTCATTGTATTATTGATTTAAGTTGTAAACATAGCACTTAAGTATAATCTACGACAGGTGTTGTTAACGTATCACAGATTATGGATGAAATCAGCTGTTATATTATATGTAGGCCTACGTATCGTATGTATGTAAGTACGGACGTACACTCGCTTTTATAGGAGTTGATGAACATAAAAAATTAGGGATTAAAAATTAAGGAATAAAATAATAAATGAACATTTTAAACAATAATAATTCATAAAATAAATAAAGAACGATTATTACAAATTTTTAAGATAACAACAAGAATAAAATAAAGACTTATAAATTATAGGTCCAGGCAAAGTACTGAAAAATAGATAAAATTTTGCCTACAGCTCCGATTTGGATGCAGTTTTCTGCATCGTGTTCAGATAAATACCAGGAAAAAGTCTACGTATGACCAGTTTCGGGAGAAAGCTGAATTTTCTTACTGTTATTTTCCCCTTTAGTCACTATCCCCATTACAGTCATTAAGTTACTGTTCTCCCATTGGTCGTTACATGTTTAGACGACCCCCTCCCCCCCCTACTAAGACTCTGCCTATATATAGTTAAGAACCATGTTATCAAATTAGTTATAAGTTTGTACCCATCACTGATGATGGTGACCTGGTCATCGAAACGCGTTTGAAGTATTAAACGTTTTTTATGAGCAACGGTGTCTGTTTTTTACTTTCTCCCCCTATACCATAGTATATGGAGAAAGTATTGTATTCGTCAAAATTTTCGAGTTTGAGTTTTTGGTGGAAATATCCGTTTTGGGTCCCCCTGAACCTAAAAAAGTGGTTTTCGGAGTGATGTCTGTGTGTGTGTCTGTATGTGTGTCTGTGTGTCTGTGTGTCTGTGTGTCTGTGTGTCTGTGTGGATGTTATCAGACCTAGAGCCTAAACCAGTCGTTCGATTTTAATGAAATTTGGTATGGAGGTACTAATCCATGGTATCTCCAGGCGTTTTTTTCATTTTTGTGAATTTTTTATTTTTAAGGGTAATTTTCCCATAAAAACCCATAAAATAACGGAAAAATTAACTTTTCTCAAAAACGGCTCTAACGATTTTGATTAAAATTTTATAGTTTATTAGGGACCTAAAGTACTATAAACTGTAAAATTTTAATCAAAATCGTTCGAGCCGTTTTTGAGAAAAGTTGATTTTTCCATTATTTTATGGATTTTTATGGGAAAATAACTGTTAAAAATAAAAGAATCACAATAAATTGGTAATAGTATTTTTTTATTAAGTTTCTATAATGAGGGAGAAAGTATGTGTCAGTTTCCTGATACCGTTTATTATTTATATAGATAAGTATTATTTATTTAAGTTTTATTATTTTATTGTAATGTGTTTAACATTTGTTTAGAATAACTTGGATGTAAAATTGATATTTTCCAACGTATTTACCCGAATCGGAAAACTGAGGGAGAAATTAATAATATATAATACAAAAATAATATATATATTTCTGAACAATTTTTAAAGCTCCAAGCTTTATGTTTAAGTGTAATTTGTATACACCAAGGAACAGAAAACGCGAAAAAACAAACAAAGAAACTATACAAAACGTAGTAAACGAATAATGAAAATGAAAAGACATCCATCAAGCTTTTGCCGTCGGCAAAAGAATGAAGGGAGGCTCGACATTCGACTGCTATTTACAGATATCGTCTCGTAAGTCGCACCTCAATGATTTATAATAACTATTGGTACCTTGCTCGATTCGCTTACCAATCCTTACGGCTACTTGCGGCGAAAAATGAAAACAGAATAATATGTATTTTCACGGAAATAACGATTGATTAGGACATAGGTACTATGTCGGGGCGAGATTAACTGTGATCTGAATCCTGACGCATGCGCAGTAGGACTGGAGTTTTTACTTGAATGATAGTTTTTTTTTTTATAGCGTTGGTCTTATCGTAACACACATTGATTATTTTTACTTTCTCACTATACTATATAGTACTATAAAGTATAGTGATCGCAAAAAAATCGATGTTGAGATTTTTGTAGAAATATCCGTTTTGGGACCCCCTGATTCCAAAAAAGTGGTTTTCACAAAATGGTTGTCTATATGTATACAAAGCTAGAGAGAAAACTATTCGATCAATTTCGAACAAATTTGCACCAAACATGTCAATTAGGCCTGTATAGATGCACGAAAAAAGGTTTTGAACATTTTTGAAAAACAACCCAATTTTCGGCCAAAATCCCCCAAAAACTCAGTTATTACTTTTTTTATAAAAAAAAACGGCTCTAGCGATTTTGATTAAATTTGGCTTATTAGTAGCCCTTAATCATATGCAAAAAATAGCCTTTCTAAAAATTCTCGTTTAGATAGTAATAATAATAATTACTGATTTTTTGGTTTTTGTGGCTAAAAAGGGAGTTGTTTTAAAAAAAATTCCAATCCTTTTTTCGTGCATCTAACAGGCCTTATTGGCACGTTTGGTGCAAATTTGTTCGAAATCGATAGAATAATTTTCTCTCTAGCTTTGTATAAATATTTATTAGTTACTCTCCTATTTTAACACTTTCACTGCTACCCAAATTTCGTATTTCCTATGCTAGGAGCTAACCTTTTATTTTTTAATTTTACATTCTAAATGAGTAGAAATTACTTTATTTTTTCATATTTGAACCTTTCTACGAAATAATCACTAATATTTTAAAGCGGACTCACATGTGCGTCCATAGAACATAGGCTTAAAATTGGAGTGCGAAGCACGCAATGCACTGTGTATTTAAAATACTCCCAATACGTTGGTTGGCATACGAAGCACGCAATGCATTGTGTATTGAAAATACTCCCTATACGGGGGTTGGCGTATAATGCACTGTGCGTCGGCCGCTTCTCATAGTGTTCTATCAAGCTCACAGGTGCGTCCTTAGCAGTGAACTTGTTAATGTATCCCCTCTCCTACTTTAATGCAATTATGAAGTCACAGTGAATCTGTTTAATAATTTTAAATATGTTTGTGAGAAAGTATGTGCCAGTTTCTTTTACCGATTATTTTTTAGGGCATAAAAAAACATTCCATATATGCATGCTTGATGTTGTTAGAAGTAATTAAATTTATCCAAATAAGTAATTATAGGAATCTTTGTGGGTTATAATATTTTGCAGTTATGTATAGGAAGAGAAAACAATCAAAAACCACAAAAATCTCATTTTCGGAATTTTTGAGGTTTATGAATTAGTTTGAGATTTTAATCTTGACCAGCTTTCTAATCGGATATTTAATTTATATTTTAACTGCCAAAAGAAGTAATATTTTCATCGACAAATAATTTCCAATATTTCTTCATATTTATAATGGTTATTATTGGAGTATTCACAACAGCTTTAGTTAAAATTCAAATTTGAATAGTCTACTGAATTTAAACTTGAATATGGCATTTTATTTTAAAGTAACAAATAAATAGTAATAACTCAAAAACTACTGTAATGATTTAAGCAAAGTTATCCAAATAAAGTTTTGATAATTCAACAACTTTGTCATTGTCGGGAAATAATTTCGCCTTTGAGAAATTTTGTAAAATATATAGAAAGTTTTGGATGTTATTGACACACGTCTATAGTCTGTGTATAATGTTAAAACTTGATAAGTCTAGAACAATTTAGACGAAATCCTCCTCAGATGCTGTATCTACATATTGAGCAAAACTTTATAAAAATAGGTTCATTTATAGAGAGATGTATATTTTAACAGAGACAAGAGATCAGCCTATATATATATATATACACAGACCTGTAGTGGACGCGATGATCTGCCTCCAGACCCCAGTACGACCTGCAGCCATTATTCAATACACAGTAATCGTCTCATAAGAATCACCGTATCACTCACTAGAATAACCTTCAGAGGGAGCAATCAGAGTCGAGCGTTGTCTCTGTAGCAACTGTTGAATTGTCTTTGTATCTGCATATTATCACATTTAGAGTATATGCAGATAAGAACTTTCAGGCAATGTTTCTCAGAATTAATTATGTATTAAATTATTATTTAGCGCTCATTTTACGTTGTTTTTCCTAAAGAGATATGCAAAATACCGAGGACAAAATATGAATTCATCAATTTGGGGTGTTCTTTGTAAAGGTATGAAATTGGTACAGTGCATATTCAAAGTCTGATCTTGATAAATTTGAAACGCTTCCAGCTATAAATTAAAAACACAAATAACCAACAGTTGTACTATAACTTAACTATTGTGCATTGCTTTGGAGTTTTTGACAAAAACTGGATAGCTAACAGCGTTGGACTCGAGAACAGAAGAGAGAGTCCATTCACAAATCATCTAAAATCTTTTAAATAAAAATTTATTATTAACAAATTATTTATACAAGTATTTGAACTACTTCACTTATTCTCAAAAAAAAAAAAAAAAAAACGCTTCTTGGAACTAATTTATAGACATAAAATAATACCAATACATAATTAGCAAAAGAAACGTACATCCTACATCAATGAAACCCTCAAAAGGGTTAAGGTTAACCTTAACTAAAATAATTGAAGTGACAATTTTAGGGAATTTTTAAAACATATTTAAAAAAATGTTCTTTTACTGTATGTACATAATTTCAAGAAAATCTAAATTGTAACTGTTCTAAACATTTTCACCCCCAAAACTGCAATTCACACACTCGTAAAGATACATTTAGAATAAACCGTAAAACTTTACTGATCACCAGAAACAAGAAATATATAAAAACTTTTGAACATTTTTGTACCTCTAACTACCAGGATGGTATTCAAAAAGTTTTATTACCTTATTAGGTCCGTCACAATCCTTAACTATTATGGATTTCCTATATTACCAGTTTCGACATCTGTGACGTCATCGTCAGATCACTTAAACACAATCAGGTTAATATTTATTTGTGTATATTTTTACTAACGTGACTGTGTTTAAGTGATGTGACCATGACATCACATATGTTTAAATACAAAAAAATGATAGTTTTTTTAAGACTTTTCAAAGATGTTCTTGAAAAGTACCTAACTAGCGTTACTAACTGGAGTTTTGAGTTTTTTGGTCCAATCGCAATACATTGCGCACGCGTGGTCTGATTCACCCTGTATACATATAACTTTTAATGACCCCCAAAACGTGTTTTGGGGACCATGATCGGTGCTCATTTACTACTCTCGATGTTAGGTCTTACCATAAGGATCACGGCAATAGCTCATTTTACCTTTGGAAATTCGTTAGTAATAATTTGTAAAAATGTTACTCTAAATATAATAATTTAAAAATTGAAATTGAAATGTATTATCTGGTTGGGCAATATATTGACGGATACGGTAGCTACTAAATTCTGAATTGACTTTTTACCTCACATAACTTTGTGTAAATAATGAATTTTGTAAAAAAAAGAAAACTATTGTTTTGGTTTGATGAGCTACTACGTCACATGTCCTTCCAGCCGATTGGTCCAAGTTAAAAGAGCGGAACGTTATGTTTCTTTTTATCTGTTTTTGTTTACACGGCTGAAAGGACATTTTAAAATGACAGTTTAACGTCGGACCATCGTAGCGTGCAGAACGTTTCCTCTAGGCTGATTAACTTGTAGTAGCCTATTTATAAATCCGACGACATTTATTTTAAAACCCATTTCCTTTCCAGACTACAACATACAACAAAGTAAAAGTTTTCGTATTTTACTTATTGAGGTGCGAAGTTTTCACGTAATTTACCAGACAAATTATACATGTGGACTAAAAGAAACCACTGAGTGCTTCGCATACCAACCCCCTTCCTCCTACACACACATGAATAATGTGGAAAAAAATAGGGTACAAATTAGTGAAAATTAGTATAATATTGATCAACAAAATAAATTAAAATTTGTTACAGGAAATATGATGTAAAAGTCATACATCAAAGTTAGTAGTAACGTTGTAATCTAACCTAGGCCTATATATAAATTTTCGTATAATTTATCATTTTTTTATAACAACAGAAAATTTTACTTCAGATGTCTGTATTTCGGAAACTATCAACGGTTCTAATACTAGAATATACCGTTCCTGACGCCACGTTGAATTTACCCTTACAAAAATAGAAAGAAAGCAGTCTTGGGACTGCCGATTTTTCTGTCGTGTGAAAAATGTCAGAGTGTAAATCGTTGGTTATATTGGGTTAGTCCGAAATTTTATCATTATTTTTATCTTGTCCAATTTAAAATTGAAACATGATTGTCTATAGTCAAATAATAATAATAAAAAAAAAAACATAATTTTAGGTTTGGCCTGTACTGAATCAACAAACATTTTTTAAATTCATTTACATCATTATCATAGCAACCAAGTTAGCAATTTTAGACATTTAAAAAAATTTGAAAACTATGTTCATTTCAGAAGTATTACAAGTACACTAATTTAACACAATTTACAAAATTAGGAAGTGTAATGTCTATTTTGAGGTATCAGATAGTATACTATTTTAACACGGTGTCATCCTACGAGCGCCCTGTCCAACGAGCGCCTTGTCCATCGAGCGCCCACTCTCGGGTTGACGAGGGTCAGAGAGGGGTTGACAGATCTAGGAGCTTTCCAACGAGCGCCGCATTTTTGTGTCACTCCCTTCGACCACCTGTACTTGTAGTATTTACTTCTGACCTAAATATGTATCCCCTCAAATCAGCTACAAATGTTATAAAACCCTAAATTAAACGTAACATAAGCATGCGTATCCCTCAAAAGCGGATTTAATATGTCTAAATATAACTTGATTAGTTTATACATCAATCATAAAAGAAAACATCAACTTTAACTCTAAGTGTTCAATTAGTGGAATAAAAAGTGCAAAAAGGTCCGTTGTTAGCGACAGCCGGGATTGCGTGCCCACTTTTAGTCAAAGGCACCTCAAAATCAAGGCGTGCCTGTCACGAATCATCGCACATGGTTTGCCAGAAGTAATTTCGCGACAGGGATCCAAAGAAAGGCCCGCGGACGCCAGTTCAAACAGTTCAAACAAGACATCAAATTTGTACTTTTAAATTTTCTGGTAGTGGATGGAAAAAATGCGAAAAGGTTCATTGTTTACTCCAGCTGATTGGCTAAAATGTCACAACTAATGGATTAAAACAAATAATTTTAAGCATGCATTTAAGCAATGCTATGCATTATTATTTTTAATCAAATGTGTATAAGCTATTTAATATGCTGGCAAAACCCACATAGTACTACGGGTTAAATTATTGTTAAATCAGTTAAATAACAAAAGTCGCCTCTTGGGTATTATGAACATAGGCCATCACAATGTTTTTGCTATGGTCGTCAAATATGATTTAAAATGCATAACTTTATGATTTTGGTTTCGACATTTGTGTTGCTTGAGTAGGTATGGTTAAGGACTGGTTTTTCCACGATGGTATGTCAACTTTTCATGGGTGCCATTGTTTACCTCCGGTTTTTGGTTTACCTCCCCCACTACATACCAAGAATTTATTCTCCCAAAATTTAGGTAACAGTAGGCCATTCTCACCCGATTTAGTGATTATTTTAGTTGGTGCGCCTAAGTTTATAAACGCCTAATGCACCCTTTTTGGAAATTATGTTACGCCGTCGGAATTTTACCGAATCATTTGGTTTCTTTCCGTTTCAGGTCATTACTAAGTACGTACGTAGGTGATCCTTTCGTCCTGCACACTGCCTCAACACTGAACAGATTTGATGAAATTGAGATATTTTGGGTTTTCTATTGTGGATAAAACTTTTAATCCATTAAATTAATTATATTTCGTTTTGGAGATTAACTCTCCAAGCGAAATTGCTCTTTTATGGGAAAAATTTGATTTTCAATCGCTAGATAATGTTCTCGTAATTAGTGTTCATGTAGGATATAATAAATTACTGAGCGATTTTTACTTGCTTCATAACAATGTAGCCTAAACATTCACACTAATTTGCACATTTCAAAATGAGCCGACCCGAGCGTCAAAATATGCTATTTTCTCAAATTCATATGAGGTAGGAATTTTGTGCTAAAGAAATAAGAGTAGTACCATTGAATTTCGTTCATTAGTTTTGTAGCTTATAACACGCATGGCACTGCTTACAAAAATTACCGTTTAATTTAGGACAGAATTTAGGTGTTTCATGTTTAGGTATCTACAACTTACTAGAAATAGTGATTCAGTAAATAGCACCTGGTAAAATACCAAATAAAAGATTTGGTAGGTATTTAATTTAAGAATATTTTTGGAAATAATTTGTTATATTTTTATCATCTTTTTAGATCCACTATTACAAATCCGACAACGGCTATTGAAATAACGATACTGTAATATTATAAACTATATATCGTTGCGATTATCTATAAGAAAGGTTTTAAATACAAGCATATGGGTCCTATTTAAGGAATTTTTTCGATGTCACTGATCGTGTCAATTCACGCGATAGAAGATCAGAAGTAAATACTACAAGTACAGGTGGTCCAAGGGAGTGACGCAGAAATGCGGCGCTCATTGGAAAGCTCCTAGACCTTTCAACCCCTCTCTGACCCTCGTCAACCCGAGAGTGGGCGCTCGATGGACAAGGCGCTCGTAGGAAGCAACCTTTTAACACGACTTAGAAAATGAGGAACCACAATGTCCATTTCATCGATAGAGTGACGTGATTAAACCCATACAGCTACTGAGTTTAAGCCTTTGAATTTTACCACTGCCTATTTTATTACGTCTATTTCTTCATCTTTAACGACCACTCGTTCATTCATTCAACTTTGGCTTTATGTTAGTGCGTGTGTAAATCAATGAAGAAGAAGAAATCATCGAAGACGCAAAGCGTTTGGAGTTCGTATACTTTACCTCATCTAAAAAGTGCTCGCTTCGCCTAAAGAAGTTTTCACTGCAAAAAGTCATCCAGTATAAGTGTTTACGACGAAACCCACATTATTTATTATTTGAAACTAATGTTAAATTTAAAATTACCATGTCTCTGAAACTATTTTAAGGTACAGCAAAGAATGGGTTCTGCATAATTACAAACATTATCCACGAAAGTAAGTAATTTTCAGGGCATATTTCACCTGATGAGGCGAAGTGTTCATTTTGGCGCCGTGCTTTGTAAAATAGTAATGTTCACAGTACAGTACTTTGTTTTGTGTTTGTGCATCTATGTGAGCGGTTTTTTAGTTCTTTTTTTGGTTGGTACGACAACGAGAAATTTATTCTTTCGGAGAGAAACTGTATTAAGTTTGACTACGGTATCTGATGAACTTCATTTAATGGTTCATTAACAGTTCGGTGGGTAAAGTCCATTAGCAGTGTAACTATCAAAGACACCATCTATAATATTAAGATTAAGAATGTAAGCACATACCTCTAAAATTTCATTTTTGTATGATATCAATGTTAAAATGTCTGTATCTTTGAAACTATTTATGGGAGAATGTTCCGTTCCGTATGACGCGTCAAATCTCACTATACCATTACAAGAAAGTTACCCAGGAGAGAGGTTGCCACAAAAGTATTTTTTCTTATACAAATAATGTCAAATATTTTTGTACATTATGATCTACTTCAACTAATAAATATTAATATATACATAACTGAGTGGATCTATCAGTTTCCGAATTGCAACATATTTAAATACCGGTACTTAAAAAAAGGCTGCCATTGTAATTCCAGATATGTTGACCTGAGGCTATACTGGTAATTTACACTAACTAAATTTTCTAGTTTTTACAAACTGAATTTTAATGTAGTTTCAACTGTAATTTGTTATCACGATGCATTTGATTTAAATATTGTAAAAATATCTTTTATATAATGCTCTGTAAACATTTGAACGTGAAAATTATTAATAATTCATACCCAATGCTTAAAATGTCGTTATTTAATTGTCTTACTCGGTACACGTACATACAACAGAATGATTTTCTAAGTTTAGACAGTAGCAGAAAATACAATCAGTTTAAAACACTGTATTATGATTTTCTTTTCCTAAATACACTAGTAAACTCTACAAATATTATTAATAGTATACAAATAATTAGATTTAGAAGAAATAATTGTAAAGAACAAAAATTGACGTTAGCAATTTTGTATTATGTTTTTAAGTACATTGCCGTGTTGTAATTATACCGGGTGAGTTTTAAATGCCCCCCCTAATTTTTTCCGCATTTCTTAAGATATCGACTCCCAACCACCGCCGAACATCATTGATTAGTTTATACTTTCTTTTGATGAGGTTAACATTTTTGGCCGCCATCTTGGATCCGCCATATTGGAATGAACTTTTATTTTTTAAATGTAAAGGTAAGGTTGTGACCCATCATTTCAAACTATTTTTTCCCGTAGAACACGATGCCGTAATCGGTATTTAATTATCTGCTTTCGTTCTGGAGATATTAACAATTTTGTAAAAAAATTAAATTTTCAAAAATACCTTGTTTTATTTAATTTAAAAAAAATATCGACCCTTTATCATCAGATATCACAGTTTGGTAGTAGCTTATAGATTTTTATTAAGTTATAAATTTTTACTGCCATCTTGGGTACGCCATATTGGATTGAGACGCTTGTTTTTAATGTAAATGTGGTGTTGTGACATATGATTTTGAACTAATTTTTACGCTTTACACGCTGCCGCAATCAGATTTTTAATTTAAAATCCTTTAATTGTTTTTAAATAAATAATTATACTAAAAAATACAATTAAATCAGGTTAAACATTTTTAAACTTTAATTGTTATAAAAATTAATTATTCCTTCAAATAAAATTTAAAAGTCATTGTAACCTTATTTATGCTAACTTCACACTTAAATCTAAAGGTTTAACCAATAACAGCCTACTTTCAGTTGAGTAAATGCTCGAACTGGTATCCTCCAACTTCCTGACAGTAGAAAATTCTATCTTCAAACGACATTTTGGAGGGCTTCTGGAGTGATGCGACTACATTCATCTCGTATTCGGTTTTCCAATTCGTCAAAGTTCGCCACCGGTGTTTTATACACCACAGATTTCAAGTGGCCCCACAAAAAGAAATCCAGTGGAGTCATGTCTGGGGATCTGGCAGACCATTCAATTATTGTTCCGCGTCGTCCTATCCACATATCGAGAAAGTTCTGATCTGTTAGGTTTCTTACATCTCTATGGTAATGTGGTGGGGCTCCGTCTTGCTGGAACCGAAGCTCATTGAGATTGAACTCTTCTTCTTGAGCTTGAGTAAGATTTCTTATGGATGGAATGATATAATCTCGCAGCATTTGAAAATACATTGGGCCGTTCAGGTTTTCGTTAAAAAATATAGGACCAACTATGTGGTTTCCTAATATTCCAGCCCACACATTGACTTTGACTGGATACTGCGTTGACGACTCACGGAGAATATGTGGATTGGTTACATCCCAGTATCTACAATTGTGCCTGTTTACGAATCCATTAAGAAAAAAAGAACTTTCGTCAGAGAAGCAGATATTTTTAACAACACCTTTCTGTAATTTTAACCATACAGCACTCTTACACAACAGGAGGACTGCGGGTGAGTTTGTTAAAGTAATTACTGTGTGAAGACTCAAAGAGTAGGTTTTTTATCTTTAAAATCATTAATCAGTATTCTACAATTTGTAATACAGCTTTTGATGTTACAGCTTTGATTTAATAAACTGTTAATGTATTATAATTTTAAAGTTTAAAAGTGTTTTGTTTGTTTTTTTAGTTTAAAAGTGACATAAATAAGCTTACAATGACTTTTTATTTTTATTTTGTAATATAATTATTTATTTAAAGCAATTAAAGGATTTTAAATTAAAAATCTGATTTTGGGAGCGTGTAAAGCGTAAAAATTAGTTCAAAATCATGTGTCACAACACCACATTTACATTAAAAACAAGCATCTCAATCCAATATGGCGTACCCAAGATTGCAGTAAAAATGTATAACTTAATACAAATCTATAACCTACTACCAAACTGTGATATCTGATGATAAAGAGTCGATATTTAAAAAAAAATTGAATAAAACAAGGGATTTTTGTAAATTTTAAATTTTGTACAAAATTGTTAATATCTCGAGAACAAAAGCAGATAATTAAAACCCGATTGCGGCATCGTGTTCTACGGAAAAAAATAGTTTGAAATGATGGGTCACAACCTTACCTTTACATTTAAAAAATAAAAGTTCATTCCAATATGGCGGATCCAAGATGGCGGCCAAAAATGTTAACCTCATCAAAAGAAAGTATAAACTAATCAATGATGTTCGGCGGTGGTTGGGAGTCGATATCTTAAGAAATGCGGAAAAAATTAGGGGGGGACATTTAAAACTCACCCGGTATATTAAATCCATGTATTATTCTATTTTAAATGCATTACATTATCTGTATAAACTTTGCAATTAGGAAACATAAAAAATAATATTTCTAAATTTAAAACTATTATTTTTAATGTTTCCTAATAGCAAAATTTATAAAAATAATGTTATTTAACTGTTAAAAATAAGACATATTAATTAATTTATAATTACGAACATAAAATAGAGAAAATTCTTGTTCTGGCTGTACTGTTGTTCTTGATATGAAATAAATAATTTATTCTTCTGAATCAAATAGTCAGTTCTGCAGTAGCTAGAAGTAAATCATTCGACGGAGGAATATTTTCGCAGTCAGCATGAAGTGAACTGAATAATTTCAGGAAATCTCTCTTCTTTAGTGCAGATATAGAAAGAGAATAACGTAGTGAGTTATTTTCAAGTGTTATTAGTCTTTGCTTTATGTTTCTTCTGGTACTCGTAAAATTAATATCCTTGTATTGTTCATAATACTGAGTATACTTTTAAAATATTCATTTGGATTTCTATTTTCACGCCGGAAACGTTTGATTTCCAACTAGTTGGCTTTATTCTCTTCTATATCTTTTCCCTTATTTTTATAGTTTTAATAAATTTATAAGATACTGTTTTTATACCAAGAAAATCATGTAAAGAATAATTCTTGTACACTATTGGGTGGTTAGGACTTACTTTTTGAGGACCGGGCTTGGTTCATTACGTCGATCATTCATGGACACTAAACAAATTGTGTTTGGCAACATCTAGTCAAAACCAAATTCATGAAATAACCCCTTGAAAATAACATACAACCTACTTATCTATACTTATAAAAGCCAAATACCATTGACTCATTGACTCATCACAGTTTCTCCAAAACCACGAGGCCTACAAACATGAAATTTGGCACTAATACTCTTTATAGGCTCTAGACGCGCACTAAGAAAAGGTTTCCGAAAACTCGAAATTTTAGGGGGGATTTTGGGGGGTTAAAGTTACTAAATCACGATTTATCAAAACCTACCGAACGGATTGGAATGAAATTTGGTATGTAGCTTCCTCTAGGGCTATAGATGCTCGCTAAAAAAAGGGTTTAAAAAAATTCGAAATTTTAGGGAAGGTTTGGGGGTCAAAGTTACTACAATAAACCATCGAATGGATTGGAATGAAATTTGGTATGTAGCTTCCTCTAGGGCCCTAGGTGCTCGCTAAGAAAGAGTTAAAAAAAAAAAAAAACGAAAATTTTAGGGGGGGTTTGGGGGGGGGGTCGAAGTTACCAAAAATCTCCATAAGAAATACATAGTGTAATATATTTATTGACATAATATATTTTTTGTTAATATACGTTTAACTTTGATTTGTCTATCCATGCAAAGCCGGGTCGGGCCAGCTAGTTCCTAATATCAATAAATTAATAACCTGTTTTGATGTTATGATAGCAATATCATTTTCCAGAACTTAGATTGTCCATTACTTTGAAACGAAGCAAGATACTAAGCTCTAGTTTGCGCCATTCTGTTTCTCTTTTAATAAGCTTTTCAGTGGTGTATTACATGACCTACCTTTATATTTGAAATTTTTAACCCCTCTACCCCCCTTAAACCCCCAAAATCATAAAGGTTCATATATGTCAAAAAATGTGTCCTGTTACGCAACACAAGATATATACCCAATTTTTAAAACTTATTTTCAATAACAAAAATAATAAAGGGGGCTTTATGAAAACTCTGTATATCTCGTAAACCACGAACTTTACAAAAAATTCCAAGAAACAAAAATATTTTTTTTTAACGACAAACATAACGGTTTGTTTGTTATTTATGCAACTTAAAAGATAATCGAGTTATTGGCTGAAAAATAAAAATGTTAAATATTATGGACAGTTACCAAAATAAAAAATAAATGCAAAAAATGGTCGATAACTGGAAAACGAAGCATTTCCGAACCTATGTTTATATGAACGTTTTGGAACGAAGTTCCTTAGGCTACGGGACGCGGTAGGAGTTAAAAAAATAGAAAATGTAATGCGTAACGAAAAAAGTGCTATTAATTGGTTGCTATGGCAATGACAAAGATAAAATACTAGTAACGAAAAAAAGTTATCAAATTTTTTGCTATGGCAATGAATGTAAATACATTCAAGAAACATGTGTTTTGGTTCATCAATTTAAATTAAGAGACGATCGGTTCCGTCCGGCGTAGTTCAGATATTACCGTCAAGTGCTGAAATACATTCAATAAACATAAAATGTTTTTCATCAGTCTAGGCCTAACCTAAAATAATTGTGTGGATATTTAATTATTTTACCAGCTTTCGGCAACAAGCATACAATCATTTTAGGTTAGGCCTAGAAAGTAATGAGTAGTAAGTACAACGAATGGACATTTAGCTGTGTTTAACATCTTAGCTTTGATGTTAATAAAAAACCAACTAATAATAAAATGCAATTGAAAGATTAAAATTATGTGTGTATGTTGCCGTTAAGGCTGGTAAAAGAATTGAAGAAAAGGCGTGATGAACTTCGTTCTTGACGTCGGTCACACGACCGCACACATTTACGTTTTTCCTTTCTTTATTTTCACTAGTAGAACATGTCCTGACAGTTTCTCCGATTCTTCCTGAATCATCCTGTATATTTTAACTTTTGCTTTTCACTTATTATCGGGAGATGATATATACTTTCCTCAAAACCTTGAGTATTTTTTCCTAATACACAAATGAACTTTCAAGAAACTTATTAAAAAATCCGTACTTATGAACAATTTTAATTAGACATTCATATCACTTAAAATTCTTAAAAAAAAGTGCAAATATAAAGATATAATACCTATCGGGTTAATAGTATAATCAACATTCTTTAGCAAATTAATAAAAGACTAGGGGAGACCCCTGCGTGCTCCGCACGCCAAACCTCCCACCCCCACCACTTTAACTCCCTGTTGGAACCCGGTGTGTAGTCAGCAAGGCTCAGTTCTTACACTTTAATAAAAACCTAACCTAAAAATTGGAAATAGGCTACTAATAATTGATTTAAAATTTGAAATAAATTGTTAGTGAAAATATTAGAGACTACAGTTGATTACTCAATCAGCAATAAACATTATTTATTTATTTTGGTTCAGTCTAGGACTAACTTAAAATATATAGATAGTTGTTGCCCGTCGATACTCGGCGGATGCACCTCCATTCGTGGTGTGAGTGGAGCGCTAGGCAGATGGTGTGAAACATGTATAAAATGTACTTTTTGAAATGCAATTTCCTTCTAATTATTTTTCTTGTAGCAAAGTTAAAGAAGAAAAATGGATTCGACAATCAGTGAATTGAAGTAACATTTTAAACACATAATGTAATTTTTTGGGATATCAATACAGATGGGAAAGAAAGGAGAAAAAACCATTACCTTGCATAAATAATACAGTTGCCAACTACCATGAAAAATATTGCAATTTAAAACTTTAGGCCTATTTGTAAAATGTTATATTTATGTAGGCTTTAATTATATATCAAGATAAAGATATAAATGTTATCTTTTAATTGGTTTTTATTCCATATTGATTATCATATTATTTAGAAGTTATTAATATTATAATAAAGAAATTAATACTCGAATAGGTTTATATGTTATACGAAGATGACATATCTACTATGTTTCCGAAGTTAAACGAATGGGTATCTTCCATTAATTTGTATAAATGAATAAATTCATTGTTGATAAAAGGTTGTATTTATATTCAATTTATAACCTCAAAGCAAATCTTATAACGTATTATAGTCTACCTTTATTTTATAACTCATATTAAAAAAAAAACAACTTCAGAAGAATTACATTATTGATGAATTGTAATTGTCAACATAACCTCAAAATACAATCTACGCAAGGTTTTGTACAGATGATGGGTGAAATCAGCTGTTATATTATATGAGCGTTTGCTCTTCTTCTGTTGTTAGACAAAATACCTTGTTTCTTTACAATCAGCTGATTGAAGAACTGTAAAATAAAATCATTGCAAAGTTTTCGAAATGTTGATTTTTTAATTTAAGAAATTAAGATAACGTAAAAGTAAATAAAACCAGTTAATGTAGAAAAGTTTTGCTGTTATTTGGTATAAACTGAATGTAAATCGGTCCAGTGAAAGTCTCAGACGAACTGTCCAAAGGATTGAAAAAGTTGACTTTTGCTCCCATGTTAAATCTCCATAAGAAAAGTATATTTTTAATTTTTGACCCATTTAACGTAAATATTTTCAAAATACAAATAAAACCTGCTAATATAGGACCAAAAACCTTTATTTTGGTAAAACTCGCATGTAAATCGGCCCAGTAGAAGTCTCAGACGAACTGTCCAAATGTGTTTTCCTTACGGCTTTAAATATACAGATACTAGCAAAAAGCGCCTAAATGAATGTATTTGTTTCCATTGTTTGGAGGAATTTAAAACCATAGAAACAAATTAAAAGATACGTGCAGGAACTATCAACTATGTTAGAATCGGAATTTGAAAATACAATAGAAGCATCCAAAATAAAGAATTATACCAGATTAAAACTAAACAGAAATATAAATTTATTGAACTTAAAAATCGTAGTCCTAGAAAAGTTTCAGTAAACTCGTTGTCAATGAAAATTATAATCGAACATCTACTGTTAGTTTATCAACGCGTTCTCTTAATATTGAAGGAAAGAAAATTTATCTAAAACCTAAATGTTTCTACTATTCCAAAAACACTGAAAATGTTGGACGTTATGTGGAATTGAATTGCCTGTTTTACGTTGTCATCTGAACAAGTAGAATAATTGATTTGTCTAAATAAATTGCTACAGGCCTACCTAATGCAAATTAAGGTTCTGGCCATCAGGGATTTGAATATAAAGAGAGTCTCTTACCTACTGTGGCAGATTGTGAGTGTTGTAATGTAAAAAAACCCTAACTTCCTCTTTTATCGTCCACAAGTAACAAAATGACTTATTTTGATGACGATCTTTTTACACGGTCGTAATATATATATCGCAGATGTACTTGCAATACCTCGCAACCATCAACAGTTTTGTTTTGCTTATTATACATGAATATGGTACCAAATTTCATTATACATCGTCCTAGAAATACCTCGTAACCTACAAATTAAATTATAGTTATGTTTTGGTTATAAACGTAATACCTCGTAACCTAAACATTCCCAGCTTGGGAGCAATATATCGTATCCCTAGTTCATGTTGTATACGTTCCAGATGGTGTTATACTTATTACAGCTGTTTGGGAGCAATACCTCCTAACCAACAATATTTTATATAAAATAATAGTCCATTCAATTGGTATCGAATGTGATTATTTTTCTATGAATTTTTTACACTGCAGAAATTAACATTTAATCAATTATGTTTTAAACAAGAATCTTAGCATTTGATTACATTTTGTTTTGAGGTTATTTTATAAAATCCCATTAGTTCACTGTAATCTACTATATTTTTCAGATTTGCTTATATTTAAACTATTATGATCACTTGCATTCAACTGAAGTATTTAAATAATTTTTCTGAGGTACTGGAATCACATTAAATGGGTTTATGTAAAAAAAAAACATAAATTAAATGTCGTTTTCCTGTTTTTTTTAGTAAATATATATATACATACATAAATACTTTAGTAAAATTATGCAAAACAGCCCCAGCCGGAGACCAGATATCTAGTCATATCCCGTCAACTTTACAGAGCCAACCACCGTTTGATTTACTTCCGCCCTCCTACCCTCAAACCACAGATATGATTAGATATCTGGTCTCCCTAGCCTACATTCGAACCCAGCATCTTCTGATCTGGAAGACGCAACGTTATCTACTAGGCTAAGACTTGATTAAAGAAAACTGACAAATTAACAAAACTTCAGTTACTTTACTGTCGGTATAAATGTTATGTGTAAGGTAAAAGATAGTTTATCAGCACCATCTAGGAGTGATTATAGGAAGTTTGCTTGGTTGCTCTTAAGTTTGAATCTTTATAATTTGTAATCGTAAGAGGTTTATAATAATTACTTAGCTCGGTTCTTAATAAGTTAATCTGTATAGTTTGTGTCTGTGTAAATATTTCATCAGAGATGAATTTGTACTTTTAAAAATATATCAAACTTGAAAATGCAAAAATTTCAAAAAGGAATAACTTTTGTATTATATATTAATTATCTGACTACAAATAGCATTAATAACAGTTTAAAACGATACACCATATATGGTAAATTAATGTTAAACTATACTACTTTTTAAATTTATTCTAGGCAAATTGTAAATAAAGTATTTTGTAAGGACCAATAGATACAATCTGGTTAATATAACAACATCGGTTCGTGTCAATATTATTCGCTTTATGCCTACGTTCCTAGTGTAACTTATTAGTAATGTATGTATGTTAAGACATGCCCACTATTAGGGGTGGGAATTTAGCAAGACCCTTTTCCCGGGTTCAAATAATACTTTAATATGTAAGTAACAAAGGGACAAATAAATAACAATGCACAGTGGTTCAGTGGCAATACTTATTTCTCTATATTTACTCACACAATACAATAATACAAATATATACGGTTTGATATATTAGCCTCTACTTATACTACATACATCTCTTTTACTAGGTATTGACCTTCATAAGACAGACTGGATTACGGTATCTGGCAACTAAAGCGTGTTACTTTTATGTTAATAACCCCAAAACTCTGAATACAACGTAACTTTAACAATAGAAAAAATACTTTGCTTTGCTCACTCAGTGTGTTGTCTTCCTTCACTTGAGATTTCGATGGTCCAAACTTCGAGCTGAATTCCCCGCCTCGATTTCCTGGCCGCACTTTGCACGACGAACTGGCCCAACTTTCGGCCCAACACTCTATATCCCGTCTCAGGTTAAGTTGAGGCAAGCAGGGTGGGTAATTAGGGTCGGTTTCAACCGTCATAAAACTGACCCTTATTAATGCCGCCTGAGTGAACCTGTAGGACACTCTAGTTTAAAATTGCAAGTCTGTATGTCTTAAGTGAAAATGAAAAAACTATATCATATTTCGTTTCATGATACTTTCCTGATAATTTTGATACCAAATTTGATTACATTTGGATAACTTTGAGCTGTACTAGCATTATAAACTTTCTTAGTTGAATCAACATTACTAATACATTACTTTATTGTTATAAAGCCACAAAAATGTACTAGAGAAGTTCATATTTAAATATGTAATAAATAATCATTATTTGAAAAAAAACTCGATACTGTATCGTTATTTACCATAATACACACAATCGTGTGTGTACCATAGTAATAACATATTATAATTACCATTTGTGATAGTTAAAACTTTCTCTCTGCGTTTCGGAGCTCATTTAATTATTAAATAGCTCGTTTTGCAGACTTGAGACTGCCAGAGGTCTGTTTTGGTCTTTTAAAACCTTCGTCAATTTTTATATTTTATAATTTGTTTGTATTTTTTTTTTACAAATATTTACAGTTAAATAATGTACATTGTTTCTTTATCAATCAATCATAATATATCAAAATTCATTCAAAATATTTACAGTGTTAAGTACGTTTGTCTTATAATAGTTGGACTCTGCAGGAAGAGGTGTTTGGTAAACATTAGAGGTGTTTACTAATGTGAGTGATGATAAGAATATTGATAAGAATAAACCTAATGAATTATTAATAAACTTGATAATTGTTATTATATGTTAATTAATGCAATATCAATTTATAAATACAAATTTAATTTTGTAATTTGTTGTATTGACAAAAAAAAAAACAATTACAACACTTTAAGGCTCAGCTCCCTACATTCAAAACGGCGAAGTTGGCTACCAATTTCAATGTTAAATAAGCAAAACATACCTTCACTGTTAAGCATATTTTTGTGTTGTTTTTGTCAAAAAACGAAAGCTGTATTGTTTTTCTTAAAGTAAAATATATTGTGGGTGTTGTGGTGTTGATTGCTAAGATTTTTTGCAATATCTCTTGTTGCAACTGAGTAAAAAATTAATAAAGTTAACTGTTTTTTAACTATTTATATCATACGTTTATGAAAACAATAAAACAGTTTTTGAAAATGTATTTAGAAATAAACATCCGAATATGACAGTACTTCAAAATGAAAGGAAATTTTTAAATTTATTCCACGAATTAACAGAAAAAATGACTTATTCTGTAGCATTGCACTTATGGGAATCAGATTCAATATGACGGACAGGGTAGCGTCCCCTTAAGTCGGCCGATTAACATGGTACAAACACACAATTGTGTGTATTATGGTAAATAACTATACAGTTTCTAGTTTTTTTCTCAAATAATGATTATTTATTACATATTTAAATATGAACTTCTCTAGTACATTTTTGTGGCTTTATTGTTGTAAACCATATTAGTAAAGTTAATTCAACTAACAAAGTTTATAATGCTAGTACAGCTTAAAGTTGGCCAAATGTAATCAAATTTGGTATCAAAATTATCAGGAAAGTATCATGAAACGAA
>JAGFPH010000088.1:45260-94027 GCA_018207615.1 Philaenus spumarius
AAAGCACCTACGGCCCTAGAGGAAGCTACATACCAAATTTCATTCCAATCCGTTCAGTAGTTTTAGATAAATCGTGATTTAGTAACTTTGACCCCCCAAAACCTCCCTAAAATTTCGATTTTTTTGAAAACCTTTCTTAGTGAGCACCTATGGCAATAGAGGAAGCTACATACCAAATTTCATTTCAATCCGTTCGGTGGTTTTTGAGAAATCTTGATTTAGTAAATTTGATAAACATCAATCTGGCGAGCTGTGCTCTAAATTCCACTTTTTCGCTTTTTTCGCGACTCCATCCCAACGAACGAAAATCCACCAAGTATCTTAATCGCATTTTCAACCATTAGGCTTAAAATTTATTTGAAATTTCTACTACAATCTCTACTTTAATATAATAAACATGCAGTAGGTGCACAGTTCTCACTTAATTTTACTTAATTCAAATTAAACGTATGCATTAAAAGTGATTGCACCTGTGATTGCTAGTAAATGTTTTGTTATAAATAATTATCCTTAAAGATAAAACGTGCCCAACAATTTAGCAGTTATAAAATAGACATCGAGCTTGACTTAGTGAGAAGATAACTTAGTAAAATAAAACTATAACACCAAATCTCACAACTAATACGCTTACTAACTTAAACGCGATCCACCAACGACAATGTCGCCATCTACAGTGATGCACGAGCTACAATAGTAGCTCAATTACAGTTTGATTATTGTAGCTCGTGCACCACTGAAGATGGCGACATTGTCGTTGAAACGCGTTTGAGTTAGTAAAAGTATTAGTTGTGAGATTTTGTGTTCAAGTATTATTTTATAAATTTAGTTCATGTTGATGAATGGTTTGCTAAATATTTCAATGCTTCTTGTTTAATGCACTTTTATGACATAATTTTATTAAATAACTCTGATAAGATAGTAGATGCGTAAAAGTTAAGTACGGTAGCACTCTCATCATCATTTTATTCAAGGTATATCGAGTGAAGTAGAAACAATTAAATACTTCGTTACTTGTATAAAACGAATTAATGAAAGTTGTAGTCGGATTAGTGATGAACTTTGCTCGTTGTTCTAATTCAGTTCCTTTTATCTCTAGGCCTTTTATCTAGTTTATAGTTTCAGAGTTAATTTGTCTTATGATCTTACTGCGTTACTGTCAACAAATACAGATAAAGTGTAACGTACCCAGCAAATGTATTATGACTAAACACACCAAAGCATTCTGTAAAAAGAGTAAAGGCGAAAAATAATTCGAAATCTCGAAAAAATTGACAATTTATATTGATTGTTTTGATTTTTCTTCTTGAAGTTATTTATGCGTTTCATATGATTAGCAACGTCAACGTATAGAATTTTATTTAAACAGTTTTAGTTAATTTGAATACGAACTACTAGGGACATTTAATAAAATATACGAGATAGAAGGCTGAGGACAAAAGCGCTTTATTCAATGACAAAGAACTTGTATGACTTTTGACGCAATCTTCACTAACATTTAGGCTTTCATTCCGTCACTTTGTATGTCGGTGAGTAACATTTCTTGAACTTGCTGACAAAGCCAATTGTGTTCAGCTTTGTTGATCTCTTGGTTGCCTTTGAACTTGGAACCGCATAAAAACAGAGAAGACCGAACAAATGGAAATCGAACCAGATTATAAGTTGGATGTGGCAAAAACTCCCAACCCAAATGTTCTCTGATGTTTTGCGGGCTGTGTGGGCGTTATCGTGAGCAAAATCACATCTTTTGAGTGAACGCTCTTTCGTTTCCTTCTTATAGCAGGTTTCACTTTATGTTACGTCATTTTACAATAGTACTTCACAATAAGAACAAGTGTCACAATCAAATCACACATTACAGCAGATATGTGGATGACACATTTATAATTTTTCACGGAATTATTAGACAAATAGAACAATTAAAACAACTACACGATTTCAATAAATACAATTCAGACTAAAAACTGAAAAGATAACAGTATACATTTTCTAGACATAACGACCACAAAACAACACAACGAATTCCATTATAAGAAAGCCAACCACTATCGACATCACAATACATTCCAACTCCCACCATCCACTACCACAAAAAATGGCAGCCTATAACAGTATGATTAAAAGATTAATGACGGTACTATCAGAGCATTCCGATTTTCAAGAGGAGTTGAATACAATAAAATATATCGCCAAAAGAAACGGTTACGAAAGCTCCATCATTGACAAACTTCTCATTCGAATCGCATTCAAAAGTGAAAGCTAAACCTGTTTTCGTATCAACTGAATATGGCAGCAAACTATACCTTCCATAAACAGAATAATAGCCTATCCAACTAGAAACACTGTTAAACAATTTATCTACCCCAAAAACTCAGGAGACCTAACAAGCGTGTAGAAATTGACATGCGATGATTGTGACAAGGTCGCCAAACTGGGCCAACTGGGCCAAAATAGGCCAAACTGGGAGAGAGTTTAAAACTCGGTTTAAAGAACACTTGCCGAAAAAAAAACAACTTCAGGTAATCCCATCTAATAAATCCGGACCATGGTAACATGAGCTTTCAAAATAACCTTGAAACAATTAAAATATGATCTAAAGGAAGATATACGAACGCTGTTGAGGAGTTTGATATTTATAAGGAGTTCAAATTAGAAGTCGCTGGTGACGAACAACAAATATTGAATGAACAGCTGAATTTCGACTCTGGATACCTTGTATGACAAAGCGATAAGAGTTCAAGAAGAAGCTTTTCGGAAAGAACTGGTTACAAGCGCGCGGGATAACAGACTGACAGTTACTAGTGCACATCTAAAACGTTCTGTTTTTAAATGTGCTGTGTTGCTTTTTCTGTATTGTGTATTTAATTTCAATGTTTGACGACCTCGGTCGACTAAATTATATTTTTGTGTGAAGATGGAAAAAGAGGTAACTTGACGGCTGTTTTTTTATTCGGTTTTTATAGTTCTTATGACTACATCGCAAATTACCGGGCGAGTTTTACTTCTACGGAAAGATCGATATCCACATTTTCATCAGACAGCATGTAGAGAAAAACATTTTCACTTCCCTACAGATGAATGAGCACGATAACTATCAGGCGTGACGTCGACGTCAGACAGTTATCGGCGTCCCGTGTGAATTCCAAGAGCAATAATTGCTCTGCATTTCTTATTATTCGATTGAAAATGATTCAGCGTCTCGATAACGCCTGCAGCCATTATGCACCGGGCCTGAGTTGTTCTGCTAGTGTGGACGCTTTACAGAACAAAACAAAGGCAATTATTTTGTTCACTAAACAATGGTCGCCTCGTAAGTGAGGTTTGTATGTAGGATTTTGAGATATGTCGTAAATAAGGGCGTAGAACAACAAATTCATTACTCCCTTACTTGAAACAATTTCCGTTTAAAATTGTTGTAAATATTCTAAATATTACAAAAATCTTTTGTCCAAAACTGAAAAATAGGGATAGAAGTTCAAACAATTTCATAACTCCCTTAGTAAGCTTAGTATCACATCCGTTCAAAGTTTTTTTTTCTAAAACTTGTACGAAATAATTTTTTATTTGACCGAGCCTTAGAAAAATGTGGTGGCAAAACAAACAAAATCATTGGTCTGTAGACACAATATCAAGTCTTATCAAATTATTTTTGTAAATTTTCTAAATATTATCAACATTTTTGACTGTTTGTTTTTTTAAACGGCAACTCTTACTAGGCAACCCCAAAGCAAATCGTATCACTCATTTTATAGCATACATTATTTCTGTAACTCATATTTAAAAAATCAAGTTCACAAGAAATTATAATGATTGAAGTTGTAAACATAACCTAAAAGTATAATCTACGCTGGGTTTGTAAGTATTACAGATGATGGGTGAAATCAGCTGTTATATTACATGTTACTCACGTACGTACGTACGGATGTACACTCACTTTTATAGGAGTTGATTCTGGAAATTTATTTAGTAGATTTGTTTAGAGAAGTTTCATTTTGAGACAAAAGAGAGATTTTCTAAATAAAAGAATAAAACCCTAAAAAATAAAATTGATCTTTCTTAAAACATATTTGACGAATATTGATCGCTGAACACATCCCGAATTCGGTGAAACAGGCCTAATCCGACATCGCAATGAAAACATTCTTTCGGTTCGGGCTACAGATAGATTTTGACGTTCCCATTTGTTCCTAAACGCTAAGCAGGCATTACACAAATTTATTCGCCCCTTACACTAAGGGTTGCAGTTATAAAAAAACTGTATATAAATTTAACCTTTTATCATCAATATATTCGTTTATACAAATTCAAAGAAGAGATACCTACCTATTCGTTTAACTTCGGAAACATTCGTACATCTTCGTAGAACATATAAACATATTCGATTATTAATTTCTTCACTATAATATTAATAACTTCTAAAATCATTTGATATATCAATATGAAATAAAAAGCAATTGAAAAATAATATTTGTAACTTTTTACTTTCTCCACCCTATACGTAGTATATGGAGAAAGTATTGTTTTCGTAAAAATGTTCGAATTTGAATTTTCAGTTGAATTATCTGTTTTGGTGCTCCCAGAACCCCAAAAAATTGTTTAGTGCAATTATCTGTGTTGGTGCTCCCTGAACCCAAAAATATTTTTAGTGGAATTTTTTGTTTTGGTGCTCCCTGAACCCAAAAAAGTGTTTTTAACGTGGTGTCTGTCTGTCAGTGTGTCAGTATGTATACACGACCAGAGGGGACACTATTGGTCCGATTTTCATGAAATTTGGTATGTAGGTACTAAACCCTAATATCTCCAGGCGTTTTTTTCATTTTTTGGAATTTTTAATTTTTAAGGGTAATTTACCCCTAAAAACCCATAAAAAACGACAAAAATGCAAATTTCTCAAAAACGGCTCTAACGATTTTGATCAAATTTTCAGTATTTATAGTGCTTAAGATGCCAAACAAAATGACACCACCCGCTTTTATCAAAACTTCGGCGTTTCATAATTATGGGGAAATGTTAAAAAATAAACAAGTTTATGTTGTCAATCTAGCATCACGGCGACGGCCGCACGGGGTAGCACAACGGTAGCGAGGACGGCCAGTAATTCAAAGGTCGCGCGATCGAATCCCGCCTGGGACAATAACTTTTTTATACGATTGACGTAGGTAGAATATTATTTTTTTGTTTTGTTCTAAAAAGTAGTAAATAAAATGATTAAAAACAATATTATTTTGACTACAGTAAGTTGGGAGAAAGTTTGTGTCAGTTAACTGATACCGTTTATTTAAATATATTATAACGTATACAAATACAAAATTTTAACAAATAGGCCTTATAATAGTACACATTTACCGAGTTAAAAATTCCCTTCAGCATACTACGGTAAGCATAGATAAAGTCTGTTGTTTTTAAATAGTACTTTTTTAAATGATGTATTTCTGATTTTAATGTTTATCTAATTAATCTGAATGTGATTTTTCACGGGAGCTTACTAGTTCTAAAATAAAAACAGAAAGTTTACAAAAATGCTTACAGCTGTTCTCATTTAAAATTTGGCCTACATACTTTAAATAATTAAAATTCTGCCTGTACAAGTTGATTAACAATTTGGTTAGTGCTTAAAATGTGTAAGTTACGAAGTATGTCATTTTAAGTTAGCTATTTGAAATATTTTGATTCCTGATCCTTGAATAATTTATTGCCACCATGCATAGACTTTATGCTACTCATTTGATTAAAGCATACCTGAGAGAAGCACATTCTTGCAATTCCAGAGCACAAAGCTGCCAAGTATACAAGTAAGAGTTTGTTGATAACTACTTTGTGTAATTTACTACTATACTAAAGCTGAAGTTACTGCTTTTTTTGTTTAGTTAGTCTAATAAAGACGAAGGGAGCAGAGTATAGCGCAGATAAATCCATCGCTAGTAACCAGGTTCGAACCTACGCACCTGTGTTTGAAGCTCAAACCTTTTGCTAAATTGTTGAACAAAGATTCAGTAATTGTGTTTAAAAAACGTATGCGTTGTTCACGTTGAAGTGATCACTTGTCAGGGAAATAAAACCTTTGTATGGATACCAAACCTTTGTGATTTCGTTTAACACTTTTTCATGGAAGAATATAGATTTATATAGAAGTAAAAAATATCGCTAAACATCTCTATTATAATTTACTAGCCGAATAACCGTGCTTAGCTACTGTGTCTCAGAAATCTAAGTATAGAATGAACTATGGAAATATTACTTTCTCACTATACTATAGTATAGAGAAAGTATAGTGATCACAAAGAAAAATCGATGTTGAGATTTTTGGGGAAATATCCGTTTTGGGACCCCCTGAGTCCAAATAAGTGGTTTTTACAAAATGTCTGTCTGTATGTATACAAAGCTAGAGCGAAAACTATTCGATCGATTTCAAACAATTTTGCACCATACATGTCAAGTAAGCCTGTATAGATGCACGAAGAACGGTTTTGAAAATTTTGAAAAACAACCCCATTTTTGGCAAAAAAAAACCCTATCAGTTATTATGTTTTTATAAAAAAAACGGCTATAACGGTTTTGATAAATTTGGCTTATTTGTAGCCTTTAATGTACCCTACCATATGCAAACAAAACTGCATCGTTCTAAAAATTATCGTGCATCTTTGTTTTTTACAAAATGTTCTAAGATGTAGGAGTCGACTTAAAATTTACGAAATCGATTTGGAAGCAATATTCAAGCACTTTGAAATAAACATTTTTGTCTCTTAAAATTTTTTCTAAAAACTCTTCCTTTTCGAGATATTAGCAACTTTATTTCGATTTATTTCAACACGTTTAGGGCCGCCATTTTGTTTTGCGTGGTCCGATTTAAATTTCTTTATGTCTTTTTCCTAGTCTTAAATATACCTTTAAAATGAGGTATCACATGACCATACTTCCCATTTAAAAATTGTCAATTTCCGATTGCTTCAAAAGATACTTTGGGCTAAGTTAGTATCGTTCCCCAAAGGATATTTGTTTGTTTTAACAAACACAAAATTTAAAGGGGGGGGGGGCTTTTAAGACACCTGGTAGATTATTTGATTAAATTGAATACAGAATGAGATAAGCAAAATCTAACAGTTGTTTACCGTCAAGGGAACCTTTGAAAACCTATGTACAAAATCCCAAAACGCCTTCCCCTCCCCCTCCATTTAAAAAATTAGCTATAGATACATAGGCTATATGGCTTGTGATACGTCAAATTAAATCCCTTTATAAATTATGAATTTCTGTGTTAACAAAATAAAAATCGGCTAAACCATTCATTCATTACTCTCACAATAAATTGTAATTTTTATAGTTTTACATTATTTGAAAAACGAAAAAAATATAAAAATTTTTTCTAGAGACTGTTATCCACCGTCGAGGGGAAGCTTAGAAAACCTATATACAAAATTCCAAAACTCCTCTCTCCATCCTACCACCCTCATTTAAAAAATTTGTAATAGACACACATATAGCTTGTGATACGTTAAATTAAAGCCTTTTAAAACCATGTTCTGTGTTAATGAAATAAAAATCGGCCAAAGTTCACTGAGCTTAAAAAGTTTATTTTGTAAGTTATTTTTATAGTTTAACTAGTAAGTTCCTATGAAAAATCACAGGCAGATTAATTAGATAATACATTATTTAAAAAAATACTATTTAAAAACAACAAACTTTAATCTAACTATGCACGGGGATTTTTAACTCGGTAATTGTGTGCAATTAATTATAAGATTACAATACTGTAGTCCTATTTTTTAAATTTTGAATTTATATACCTTATTATTTATTTAAAAAAGATAAAAATATTATCTTTTATTGTTTTTTATTTCATATTGATAGATAAAATGATTTAGAAGTTATTAATATTAGTACAGTGAAGAAATTAATAATCGAATAAGTTTATATTATGTTATTCGAAGATGAACGAATATTTCCGAAGTTAAACGAATGGGTATCTCTTCTCTAAATTATTGGTCTAAACGAATATATTGATGATAAAAGGTTGTATTTGTTTACAGTTTATAACAGCAAAGCAACTCTTATAACGTGTATAGCAAACATTAGTTCTATAACTAATATTAAAAAATCAACTTCACAAGAAATTATTATGATTGAAGTTGTAAACATAACCACAAAGTGGGTTTTGGTTTTGTTAAAGTATTACAGTTACAGATGATAGGTGAAATCAGCTGTTATATTAGCCTATATATTATAACCTACTTACGTATGGACGTGCAATCGTTTTTACAGGAGTTGATAAAGTTACCTTTATTGAAAAAACGTCAGTTCCTATTCCTTTCTATCTGTTAATTTCAGATCACTATCAAATCAAATATTACACTAGTTCTGTTCGTTGGAACTTCGTTAAAATATACACACAGCACATTTAACACAATCACAAAGCACAATCACGAAACATTAAAAAAAAACTTGAAACATGGAATGAATGTCATGAATCATTCACGTACGTATAGATCGTGGACATGTCCTACACATGTCCGGTCATCTGTGAAGGAAAGACAGAAAAAGGAATAGGAACTGACGATTTTTCAATAAAGGTCCGTTATTAAACTATTGATATATCCTATTCCGGAGGCTAAACCACCTAAAATTAATTATTTTTATAATTTTACATTATTTAAAATACGAAAAAAGATATTTAAAATCTGTTTTCAGAACAGTAATTCACTGACGAGGGGAAGCTTAGAAAACCTACATATAAAATCCCAAAACTCCCCCCCCCTCCTACAAGCCCCATTTCAAAAATATATAATATACACATGTAGCTTGTGATACATCAAATTAAAGCCTTTTATAAACCATGCCGTGTTAAGAAAATAAAAATCGGCTGACGCATCACTAATCTCAAAAAGTTTATTTTGTAAGTTATTTTTGTGTAATTTTACATTGTTTAAAAATCGGAATAAGATATCCAAAATCTTTTCTCAGAACAATGAGAACCTTAAAAAACTTATCTGTAAAAAAAACCGATTCCACTCCAATTACCCCATGTCAACAATTTGTAATGAACACGTATGACTTGTGATAGGCTATATTAACACGTTCACTGCTAAAGACGCACATGTGAGCTTGACACTGAACACTATAAAAAGCGGCCGCCGCAAAGTGCATTGCGTGCTTTGCACGCCAACCCCCTTATTGGCAGTATTTTCAATACACAGTGCATTGTGTGCTTCGCACGTCAACCTCCGTATTTTGAGTATTTTCAATAGGCCTACACAATGCATTGCGTCCGCTTTAAAATATTAGTGATTATTACGGAGAAAGGTTCAAAAATAAAAATTAAAGTACTTTCTACTCATTTAGGCTATAATTATACAAAATAAAAATTCAGCTCCTAGCATTGGAAATACTAAATTTTCGTAGCAGTGAAACTGTTAAATTTAAAAAAAAACAAACATTTCTGTGGTAAAAAAATAAAATTGCTTATTGTATTTGTCCGCTACGTTCAAAAGTGTTGTTTTGTAAATTACTTTCTAGAAGATAGTTTATCGTAGCCTACTATGAAGATAATAGTTCAATGTTCAATATTTAAGATTGGGCAAAGTAAACAGCGTGAAATAAACAAGAGCCAAGTTGAACTGATCACAGAATGATAACAAGGAACTCCTTATCATCTTACGCCATGATGAGACAAAAATAATTTGTGCGTTTGATTGCACACTCTCACTTTCTTTACTTGTGGTCTGAAGAAGTGATTGATACGGTTTTCGGCTTGACGTAAAAATACGTTAAGAAAACTTTTATTTGATAACCACAGAAATTCATGGTTTAAAAAGGGTTTTAATTTTATATATAACAAGTCGTATGTATTCATCACAAATGATTGACATGGAGAGATAGAAGTGGGGTTGGGATTTGGATTTTGCAAATATGATTTCTAAGTTTCTCAAAGATGAAAAACTGTTCCGAAAACAGATCTTGTATATCTTTTTCCATCTTTTAAAAGACGCTTTTTTGATTTACTGCGTTTTGAACGTTTTAAACGGTTGCCATCTTGAACGGTTGAAAAGAACGAACCGATAAGGTTGGCAATAAAAACTTTACAACTAAATAAAAAATTTCGTTCTATTACGAATTTCCACGAAGCATTCTATCATATTAATTTTTATTTAAGAAATTATAGGGCTCCGCTCCCTCATCTCTTCGCTCCAACAACCACCTCTGACAAGCAAATGAAAACAGATAACATTATACTCTGAGCTCAACCTGTGTATATCTGTGGTTTTTAGAACCTGTGTATACAATCAGTTTATAAAAGCTGAATTTCCCATACAAATGCATTTCACTACTGTTTTTAAATACAATGCGGGCTTTTCAATGTACAAAACAAGTTTTGTATACAAGTTGTAGGTTTTGTTCTGTGCAAGAATAGCAATATCCATTTAAAAAAATCAATAAAATGACAACTTGTCCTAATAACCCTCTCTCCCGTCCCGTTTAACAATCGCAATGGGAACGCTTTGAACAAGGCTTAAACAGGAGTAACACGTCCATCAAGTATTAATTAACTAAGGACAGTCTCGTATTTAATACACAGATCCGGAGTACAGTCTGGTTCGCTCAAAGTGCAATATTAATGCAGTTAAACAAGAACATTGCTATTAGGTTTGCACATCCGCTTGTCGTTACAAAATTATATATTTTTGTTTCCCAACGACTTTATTATACGACAGATGGACTAATGGAGGAGGAGCTGTGCATAGCCATTGTATTTGGATAACCTAATAGAACTCCGATCCAATGCAATATTTCGTTCCACTGGAAATTCGACGATAGTGGCGTTATCTATTGGGGAAACGACGGAAGCTGTGTGAAACACCAATGCTACCAATGATTTCTCCCTAGCGCTACCTCGCGGCGCGATCATGCACTATTTTCCCCACAACCTAATTTTCGCCACACTGCTGCCATATGGATGCAAGATTTATTTATTATTCATGATCTATGGTAAAGCGCAGGTACATACACCGACATTGACAGCCAGTAGAACCGACTGTAGTGTGGAGTATTAAACTTAGTCGCCAGTAGAACTTGGGGTACCGACACACTCATGCTGAGGCAACTGTATGTGGTTTTTGTTAGCTCCAAGATGATGTACGGAGAAGAAGTTTGGAGTTCGACTGCAGCCATGCAGCTGAATAAACTAAAGAGCGTTCGGAATTCATCACTTAGAATCTGTTTAGACTGCCCTAATGTAGGCCATGGAAATTGAAATCAATATTGAACCTATAGATGTACTCCTGGACAAGAAAGTGTGGCATAAATCTTCAGCAGAGATTTGCCGAAAGACATGAGACACAAGAATCTGATCATAAACACTCCTTTCAATACCGTGTTTCTCTCCTATCACCAGTCATGCCTAATATATTTCCAGAAAGAATCCCATTTGTAAACCGGAATCCTCCTTGGACATTCCTTCCACTTAACATCAACATTTTCCTGCTTGGTGATGTTTCCAAAAGAGATCCTCCCGAGATGCAAAAAGCGGCTGCCCTGGAAGTTATTAATAACAATTATAAACACTTCTACAGAATCTACACTGATGGATCACTGAACCGACTAAGTTCAAGATCTGGAGCCGGGTTTTTCTTCGAGGATACAGGCAAACCATACTTCATACCTGCAAACTCAACATCTAGTACGGATGTGGAGCTTCTAGCTATCAACGCAGCTGTCGACAAAAAAATCTGTATCTTCAGCGACTACAGAAGTGCTCTTCAACTCTTGGAACAATATAAGCCATCAGGCTATTGCCATCGAGTGAGCGAAATCCAGCAAGTGTTGAATAAAAGAAGGATGGTTGGTTTCAATGGGTCCTAGGACGAATGAAAAAGTTACGTGGAAATGAAAAAGCAGATGAAATAGTTGGCTTGTCAGCTGATTTGAACCCAGTTCCTGCCAGAATCTTGTCTTTGGTAGCCTGTTTGACTCTCTGAGATGAAATATTACCAGAAAGATAAATAGCTCAGTGGAACAGTGGGGAGAATGGTCGACGTTTGCATTCCATCTTGAAGACGCTGAATGATGCAGGTATTTACAGAATTATACCTCGCTCAATCTCTACTTTTGCACCCAGAGCAAGAATGGGGCATATAGTGGCACAATCATATTGGACTTGCTGAATCATCCATCTGTTTGGTTTGCCAAGTGCAGGAGGAGACTCTGCAATATATTCTTCTCTTGTGTTCGGGACAAAACGATGCTAAAGAGAAATTAAAAGCAAAACTTAAACCAGATCGTGCCTTCCAAGATGTATTCAGAGAAGTTCCATTTGGAAGCTAGCTGCACATGTGTATGAGAGACATCGTGTGGTTGGTAAGACGCCAGAGACACGCACAAGAAGTAAGAAGTAAGAATACTTTAGTGAATGAAGGGATCAACCTAGGGATGGCCAAAAGTAACCGCATCAGTTACTTCACATCAGTTTTGCCAATATATTTTTTTCAAGAAAATACCACCTTCGGAAACAATTATTTTTTATTGTCTAATTATTGAAACAACAAAAACCTTGAAAAAATTTACGTTTTTGAGGTTTTTCGCTTATATTTTGCAAATCATTGAATGATACTACACATCCAATAGTTGTAGTAAATTAAAAAAATAAAACTTTTATGACGAGACTATGTAAGTAAGTCTTGATCGGTGAAGTTTTATGAAAATTCATTATTTCGATAATTTAAAAGTTGAAGCTTCTGAATTGTGTAAAATGACAGTTAACGATATGTGTATTAACCATGCACAAGGTGGACTCTATCGTTTATATTCACAATAACTGTTTAAACAATTTTGAACGTTGTCTTAAAAAATGCATATAAATTATTTTGTACGGCTGATTAAACATTTTCAAAACGGATTCTGAAAGTAGAGATCAAAACGTACAGTTCAGATTTCTGTGAAAAGTGAAAATGCTGAGAAGTTGGTAAAAGTGGTCATGAGTACGACACTAAACGAGCGAGCTATAGGTCGAAATCTCGTGGAACAGAGTTGATGGATGATCTAGCCAGCGCCAGCGGCAGATCATTGCGTTGATTTACAAAACATAAGAAAAAATCAAAACAAGTCCAATTGTCCATTTATTCGCAGTTACAGGTACGTATTTTTTGTGTGAAGAGTTATGTGAATATTTTGGCTCTTAAATGGACTAATATTGTGCTGTGTATAGTCACACGAAAAAAGCTATTAAGCACAACTAACACAGAAAATGTTATTCTTTAAGCTTTATGTATATTCGTGAAATTAAACTGTTTTAATGGACAGTCATAGCCTTTATTTTTACGAATTTATTTTTATTCATACTATATTTTTTATGAAATGTTTCTTATAATTTGTATACGATTTAATTTGTCTAAGCAATAATATTTTATTCTAGAAAACTAACGTGACAAATTTTAGATAGAATATTTATTAAAAGTGTTTTTACTCATAAAATTGTTTCTAAACAAACCAAGTCCTCATAATAAACAATAACAAATCCAATGTCGGCGAGTCAAGATAAAACTCCTGTGTAGAAACTGCACACATGTATTGGTGATTGGTATCTTGAAAGTTGCAGGCGCTAACAGCCTTATTCTCACGCATATGATTGAGTTTGTGTTTAGAAATTCCATAACTATTGGTGCATTGTCAAAATAACAATAACGTTCTTAGTTTCAATTTTATATCTGACTAAATTAAAACCTAAACATTATTGAAATTAACTTGGTTAAACAATTATTCTAAAATTGGTATTTTAATTTAAAACATTTTGGCATTACAAAGTGCATAAGGTAATTATATAGAGGGAGAAAATGTGTGGATTGTACTATCCTAGTGGACTTGTTAATGTAAACAATATATTTCAGAATGTTTTGTTTATTTCATTTCTTGTTCGTCTGTTTATAAACGTGTGCCAACTAAGGAGAATTTTTTAACTATATGTTAAAAATGTTTTTTGTATTGTAAATTTTAGAATTTTACATAACGGTACAAATTGAGAAGGTACCATTCTGACATTTTTCGAGTACAATTCATTACATTTTATGATTTTTTAATTATAAATATTAATTTAAAGTCAAATATTACTTAAGTATATTACTCTAGAGTATTATTATTATTCTTTTGCTACAGGAGGTAAAATTCATGATGGTAAAATTATAAATATATATGTATAAGAGGGTTTGTCATGACTGACTGGCACAAAATCTACTCAAGATACAAATAATTCGACCACGCAGCTGAACCGTTGACGTGAGTTGAGCAAATTTTCAAAATTAAGTTTATAGGCCTATGTTTTAGAGTTTCTTCCAACAATTTGGGAAATAGGTCTATTCACGACGGTGCTGAATAGCTGTAAAATGGTTCGCACGCCATTCCGCATATTGTAAATATCTTCAATACACAAAGCATTGCGTGCTTCGCACGCCAACCCCGTATTGGGAGTATCTTCAGTACACAATGCATTGCGTGCTTCGCACGCCAACCCCCATATTGGGAGTATCTTCAATACATAAAGCATTGCGTGCTTCGCACGCCAACCCCATGGTAGAATCCACCACATGGCTTTGAACCGGGTACTTCTATGGTATTTTACATTTTGATCGATTTTGGGGGAACCAAGCGATTATAAGGTCGCGCAAAAAACAAAATGTGCAGAATAATATCCTACATTTATATTTGTAGAAAAACTTAAAAACAAATTAATTCTCGTAGGAAAAATCTAAAAAAATAGTTACTTCCGGTCAAAAGACGTGCTTGTGATTGTTGGATTTTTTTGGCTAACGAACTCGTCTGAGCGACGTAGACAACCAACATGTGTACCAAATTTGAACCAAATCGGACTTAAAATGCGGCCGCTAGAGTGCGAGCATATATATATGAACAATTTTTTTTAACGTCTTGCTGTTTTGCACTTAAGGCTGATGAAGACGGGACCTACAGTTTTACGTGGAATTCGAACCACAGCCAATGATGTCTGTTAAGAAACCATTTAGAAAATTATTCGGGGTCAATGGGAACGTGTTCTGGGGACCATGATCGGTGCTCATTTGTTACTCCCGACCTTGGGTCTTACCATAAGGGCCACTGCAATAGCTCTTTTATCCTATGGAAATTCGCTAACAAGAAAACTTAAAGGAATATTCTTATGGGGTCATAGGTGCAAACTAATAAAGAATTTTGCAAAATTTGTATTTTAAAGCGTAAAAATAGTGAAAATTTGTTCAACTGTTCGGATCAAAAGCTTAGCATGCCGTGTTTGATTACATTCATCCCCATAGCAACCAACTTATCAAATTTAGAATCAGTTTATTACTATTCACAACCGACAGCTTGTTTGGGTTAGAAAAAAACTAAAAGCAAACACAAACAAAACTCAACAAAAATGCTCACCGTATTATAAATCAATTCATGTTACGTATTATAAATTAAACAGCTGATTTGGATCAAAAACTTAACATAATTTTAGGTTAGGCCTACAATGAACCAAAACAAGTTTATTTGCAATCAATTTTTTCAAATTTAGAATCAGGTAATTATTCTTCACAACTAGCAGTTTTTTTTTTTAAATGAGGTAACGCAAATAAAATTCTTACTGTATTATAAGTCAAACATCTGATGTTACTTATTGCATTGTTTCCTTTAGTTTACAAACAGGTTACATTGTTTGTTTTAAAAATTTGTTTAATATGTTGATTATTTAAATATAAATGGTAAAATTACAAAACTTGGCGCAATTCGAATTATTGGAAATATCGTGTCTATTTCAATCTATGTCTACATTAGCTATCGTCATTTCCTTGAAAATGCCAGAGTATACAATAATCTGTTTGAATTGGCTTTACCAAGCGTCGCCACCGGGGTTGGTGAGCTGGGACGGAGGTCCTAGTATATTGATAAACCGCATATTTTCAAATCAGCTGGAAAACTTAGAATTTAAAAGGTGGAAATTAATGAAGACTTTTTATTTATGAGATATTACTTTTAAATCTTACGTTTTGCTATTTTTAACCCAATTCAACCTTAAAATAAACTTTATATTCTAACACGAACGACAGTTTAGTAGGCCTACAGTATAACAAACTGTTTGATAAAATGGTATGTTAATACTTTCGACAGACTTGCGGCTACAAATTGAAAGTAGGCTAGAACCCAGTAGTTTCGAGTGTCTCTCTGACATACCATGAGCTAATTAATGATTAAATGTTTAATGAATTATAACTTTTACTTGCAGTATTAAATATCAACCAATACAATAAAATATCTTTACAATCTAATAAGGTACTATATAAATTATTTTATAAGCGTTAATACAGTAATATTTTATAAGCGTTGAACAATGCATTTTTAGAAAACTATGCAACATTCATCTAATGCTGTAGTGAGGACAAAAATAATGTAGTCTAGATGCAATGCAACACATGCAGACTTTTGGAGCGTGCAGTAATACATATTTGTCTAAGAAAACAGTCGTCTGATAAAGAACCAGTGCTCGTAGGAAAATATTCTCACGTAAAAACAACGTTATGCTTAAATTTTCTTGCTGGTCAAAGAATATAAATTATGTTCGTTTACTACTTTGTTATGAAAAATAAATTCGTACCCATTAATAAATAAACAAAATATGAAATAAATTTAATCGTTAACGAAACGTACACTGTTATAAGCACATTCTATAAATTGTGACATCATTTTTATTAAGATATTATTTATATTGTTGTCTATATTTTAGAGCAGAAGTGAGCACTCGAGTATGTGCTGGAGCAACGAGTGTGGAACGGATTGTTTTATTCAACGTGGGATGAGCAATACATATATCAATATCTATATATATAAAAGCGAAATACCACTCACTCACTCACTCACTGACTCACTCATCACGATTTCTCAAAAACTATTGAACGGATTGAAATGAAATTTGGTATGTAGCTTTTTCTAGGGCCATAGATGCTCACTAAGAAAGGGTTTGAAAAAATTCGAAATTGTAGGGGGGGGGGGGGTTGGGGATCGAAGTAATTAAAAAACGAATGCTTCAAAACTACCGAACGGATTGGAATGAAATTTGGTATGTAGCTTCCTTTTAGGGCCATAGGTGCTCACTAAGAAAGGGTATGAAAAATTTCGAAATTTTAGGAGGGGTTTGGGCGGATCAAAGTTACTAAAATCATAATTTCAGATCTTTTATTATTATGACAATAGTGCTTTTATTATTTAAGATCTATATATATATAAAAGCCAAATACCACTCACTGACTGAACACTTAAAAAGAATACAATTACGTTAAAAATACTGAAAATACCAACCACCATGGGCAACGCCGTACGGGTCAGTTAGTTACCGGGTGATCTTTTTAAGTGTGTCGCCATTATCATTTCAGAAATTTTTGACTTTACAGTAAAGTTTAAATAAAGTACTTCACGTTAATTAAACTACTGAGTGGAAAAATGGAATAAGTGACTAAAATTCCTTGTTTTCAGAAATTTAAAAAATTTAAAATGTTTCTGGTAGACTTATGACAAAACCTTAAGGATACAAATGTAAATATTTAAAGAAATCTTACATAAGTGCGTCTGTACATTTCCCCCCTTAACCCAATAAAATTTTGTATTTGTTTAAAAGTAATTCCTTTTTTTCTCACTTTGTTAAAATATAAATGTTTTTCTATAAAATCTCTTATTTCTCATTTACTTCATGTTACATTGACATTGTGTAAGTTTAAAATGACGAATAAACTATAAACATTATTTGTAAGTCAAATTTATTATAACATAAATGTAATTAAATTTTTATAGATTGGTACGTACAGTTTAGAAACATCAGTCTATAATATTCATCATCTTCTACACAAATTTTAGTTTTCCGCGGTAAAATAGTTTGTATAAAAATCCCTCAGGAAAATTTACTATTTGTTTTACATAATTAATATTTTTTAATGATTCCCACATCACCGTTGTATGCTTTGTTGGATGGAAAATGTAACTCTGTTGGATCCACCTTCAAAGAACCAACACCCTCTTGTAAACCACCAATAAACTATGATGCAGTTATATATTCTTTTGATTGTGAACTGTACTTAAGCTGTTTATATTTACTTATTGAAAATTTAATCTTTTTGTCTTGTAAAGAATTGCTTGGTTTTTTTACATATCGGGGACACCAGTCCAAAGTTCAATATTTAATCATTTGAAACGTCGTATACAACAAAAAGAGAGTATCATCTCGTTGTGGCTACTCAGAAGGCAAGTAAACTCTATCATATTTCCTTATGACACGTTTTACACATGCAAAGTTCCGATCACATGAGAAAAGCTTTGACCCCGTACTAGAGAGTACTGGGAGATGTTGTTAAAAATGTTACTAACTGTGAACCCCGAATGTAGTCTTGTTAGGGTTTCGATTCTGACCACCTCAAGACGTGAAGCTCGCCAAGATACTCTGGCAGGAAATTGTTTATATAGTGAATTAGGAAACTACATACCTCCTTTGTTCCCCACATTCTCGTAATATATGTGGAAGACTGAAGTATTGTCTGATAAGTAATGTATCCATAGTTTGGGAAGATAGAACATCTCTTGAACAGCGGGAAAGGGAAGCGGTTGATTTTGCATGTAGTCTAACTCCAATCCCGTAACTTTTTTATCTTCTTTGCACAAATTTGTTATCTCTTGTAGTAGCTTATTGTAGAATTTGTTAGCTCTTCTTTGTGCACTAAAAGCTCACTAACAGCTACCCGTTTGGCGTTTACATTAAGAAAAGGGGACTTAATCTTGGGGTTTAGCTCCTCACATTCAAACGTCTACTTGTGCGTGTGGCCACCCAAACCTTAATTTTGACGAAAATGTTTCAAGTAGTACTCATACTTAACGTCATTAACCAAATCAGGGGGTTTCTTCAAAAAGAATCCACGCATTTGATTTACATTTAAATCACTATCAAGGTAAGAAACTTGAACTGCCTTATATTTGGAAACTTTTACTGAAAATTCATTGATACGAGAATCAATTTTGGCAATGATGTGTGGATTTTTAAGATTTTCACGATTTCCCCTGTTATCAAAAGGTTTTTTGTTTTAGCAACCAGTGTTGATAACAGAAAAGTACCTTATTTGAAACACTGTGTTTTTTTTTTACCTTCCGACATAATTTTACCTTTTCAGTGTTCTTCATTGAAAAAAAGGAAAATGAAAATTAGTTTTTTTAAGGCTATTATACTTTGCACATTTAGTTTTGATATCAAATCGTTCTATTAGGCCCATACAAATTGTGTTGCTCGTTTTTGATTTTCGGGAATATAAATTTATTATAATCTCATTTTTCTCTTCAGAATTAAATTTAGAAGTACATGTACCTCGACACTCACAATCTGATCAGATGCTTTGGCTGGTGCTAAATTTCCTCTGCTGTCCACATACTCATTACCTCCTCTTCTGGCTATCTTAAGTTTCTCTATTTCCTGATCGGATGTTTTACCACACCATTCCTCTTCATAGGCTGAGGCGTTTCTTCTTCCAAGAAATAATTGTAAGAGATATAAGGTCAAGGCCTAGCTTAAACTGCAGCCAATACCTAACCTAAAAGCATAGTGTAATTCAGCACGACCACAAATTATTAATGTAGGTTAGTTTCTTGGTAAACTTATCAGTATCACTTGTGTTTTAATTAGCAATTTAATAAGTAAAAGCTTGATTAAAACAAATTCACTTAAAATAATAAACAATAAAAGATGTATAATAAAGTTCACAAATAAAGAACATTGCACGGAATATAAATAGACCATGAGTCAACAAGAAATGTCTATCAACAGCTGTAAGCTTGCAACCACCAAACCAGCCATTAGCGCAGCGTTGAGTGGAAAAAGGAAACTATTTGCTTTGTTACTCCCTTCTTCCACTCATTGCTTTACAAAAATATGTGATTTTAACTGGAATATGAGTATAGATTTATTTCGTTTTTGTGCTCAGCAGATGGGACTACATCTTAGAAAATGGCTACCAATTTAAAAATTTCTAAAAAACCCCTATTTGTTTTTTTATCGATTTTACACATAGCAATTGTAAAGCTATTTAATTTTTGCTTTTTTATAAACATAACCGTTTTTATGAAAGTTTTACTTGAAATATAGATTTTTCGATTGCCCACACCAATAAGGTGAAGTCCCTCCCACATTTAAACTTTCCTTTAAAATCATTAGTTTCTGAGGTAATAATGGTGGCACACTAAAAGCGATCATCCTGAATACGCAACCAGAGTTGGAGGTTCAAACTGTAATGACTGGACTAGAGCCTTCATCCTCTTGGCCACTCTGCTCGCCCTGAAAGGAATACTATTTTGTCTATCAATCGGCGATATGCAAACAGTAAGAGCAACTACAATTCGCAATGAAAATGTTTAAACATTTTTATAAAATAATTAATGATTGCAGCAAGCGTGAAATGGATTGAGTTTGTCGCAAAAAGCAATAATTGAATTCTCAGGTGGATGAAGGTTTCTAACAATGATCTTCGTATCAGCGAAAATTGATGACAAAGCAGCAAATACATAATTTTTTTCTATCTGTAGGATCAAATAATCACCAAATCTACTGAACCACAATTCGTATAGATCTGAAATTTGGTAGTAGGTGGTCGTTAAGAAAGGACTTTTCCAACTCCATGTCGAACAGCTAAAATAGCGAAACAACTAAATCAATTAACTTTATTTCTACCAAAACAAAACACTTACGAACTCGAAAGTCAATGCCTGAGTATTTCTTGATTTTGTAGAATTGTAATGGTTTTTAACAAAACTCTATGTAAATACGAAATAGTTAAGCTAGTTCACTATACAAATGTCCAATCATGTCTTTTGACGTTTGAGACATCGGATTAAAAAAAAAAAATCAAAAGTAGCAAAATAAAAATTTGTAATTCTGTTAGTTTATTTGCTGTGTTTTATTACTTTTGTAATTATTAATGTTGTATTCTTTGAATCTTTTGTAAGTGATTTTGGTTTTCCAAAAATCCTGGTCTCCTCCCGCAATGTTTTAATACAGTAGAAAGTGATCTTGTCTTTAAAGAAGTAGAAGAGGTACTTTGTAATGGCTTTCACAGTAGTTCCTGTCGACGCTAGTTCCCACTTTCACAAACGTTCAACACCAACCCCTCCCTACAAGGAAGAAAATGAACTTGTTTTGTCTAGTCGGAACATTCATTTTGCTAACCATAACCGCCATTTTGCCTATTTGAGGAAAAAAGATGTGTCACAAGCCCACAGGAAGGGTGGGGGGGGGGTGGTGTTGAAAGTTTGAAAAAGTAGTTACTGATCATCCAAATACATTGCCAAATTTCCATCTTTCTATTTTATATTGTTAAAAATTTGTAAGAAAGGTCTAATATTTTCGGGGAAAGCGTTGTACGGCCGCCATTTGGGATAGGTTTGTTATACCCTACTTTCCTGTTTATCCAAAACGATGTGATTTAAGGACAAAAAAATGATGTGTCATAAGCCATATTTTTACATTTAAATATTTCGAGTTGGCCCTCAAAAGGGGTCTTCCTAGGGGGGAGGGGTAGTGGTCTTGAATTGTTGAAGTAATTGCTAATCATCCAAATGATACATTCCCAAATTTTCATTTTTCTACATTCCGTTGTCTAAAAGTTACGGAAGGTTCCGACGCTTTTGGAACACCTGGTATATGTTTATACAAAGAAAACAACGAACTAAATATATTTAACGCCTGCAATGTGTTGGTATTTTGTTTAGCTGAAATGGTGATTACGTGTTGGCAGGACCCTATTTGCAGATCGATATAAACAATGTAGAATCCTTTGTTAAACTGTCTGTTGGAGTTTTGACGATTCTGAATACGACGGTTTTTGTTCTTCAGGCGTAATTACACTTCTCAGCCTTAAACCTTTTGTTTAATCTTTCGTCCCGACTGACAAAAGAACTTTTAATGATGAAACGTAAAACAGAGGGAGCGATGATCATCCCTAGCAACTGTATATTATGCTCAGAAATCTAGATTTATCGATTATATTAAATATACTACGGACCACCCTTGCAGTACGTACAGCAAACAAATCAATTTAGACACTTGGTTTTAAATAAAACGACACTATTTCACGTCTAAATAATAAAAGATATTTTTTTCAAATACCATTGCATCAAAAGCTGGGTGGGGTAATTTTTTTAACGTTTTAAACGAAAACATTGGTTTAACTTAAATGTACTCAATTCGAAGAAAAAACAGATTTGACTTACTTGGTCCTGTTTCAAGATGATAGCTCTAAACGTAAACAATTTTGTACTTTTGAAGTGTAAACTTATAGGCGCATCACGTGCAAAAAAATTTGTATAGATGTGTGTATAGCAGAGTATATAGTTTACTTGTTGCTGGGGGTGAATCGGATTTACCGTCACGCGTTTTACCGTGCATTTTGTGAAACGCTCTAATGTGAAACGCTCTGTTCCATCAGTTTGAAAAAACTTTTTGTCTTGCCGAGATTCGAACCAGCAAAGTCCATCCAACTAGCGCCTTAGCCGGTTAGGCCATGATCGCATTGCTAATTTAGTATGTTTGAGTTGGGAATATAAGTGTAACAGATTGTCCTACGTCAAAGGCTTAATCTGTTAATGTTAATACAATGTATGGTTTAATTAGTAATACCTCTGAAATGGACATTGTGCTTCCCCATTTCGTAAGTTTTGTTAAAAAGTTTTCACTTCTCCCATGTGGTCTTAGCACACAATTACATTTTTTATTTATTATCATGAAATGGTTTTATACTCAGAACTAAAAATGTTACCGAACACTAGTAATTACATACCTTTTCAATTAATGTCCAACTTGGGCACTTTTACACAATTTGAATTAAATGTGTTATTTTTCGGTGAAGCTAAAAAGCCCATATCTGAAACACTTCAAATGTCAATGTCGGTCGAGTTGGATAGTAAATTAAATTGGTTTTAAAGCTGAACATTTTTGGTTTTTAAACTCTGGTTGTTATTTCTACCATTTAAAAATGGCGGCCAAAAACTGAGTTTTACGTTTTGTATAGCGTGTATTGGCATAGTGGGAAACATCGCCCTTTATTTGAGACAGGCATTTCCTGCTATGATATACGTTTCACTTAAAGTTCACACAAGCTTTAGCTGTAGACAACAAAAGCAATGAGAATTTATTTTTGAGACTAGACGAAATAGATCCTCTGAGAAAATAAAATCCCAGAATCAGCAGAATATATGCCTAGGGAAAAGACCAGAGTGTGGTCAGAAGAGAAGAACAATCAGAAATAACATCAAGATTTTATATTTAAAATCAAAGATTAAAAAAAGATTAAAGTAAATATGGATTTAAAGCAAAGTAAAGTTTCTAAGTGTACAAGTTACGTAAAATTAAATTAAAACAAATTTAACCAATAAATTCAAATTCGAAACTAATTTCAAACTAATAATTAAAGTTTAAGTTTAAGAAGTGTACAACGTTATAAAAGTTAAAGTGAAAAACAAGTAAGAACTTGAAAAATACTGTTAGTATCTATTAAGTTTATATTTAGTCACTGTAGTTGGTTTAATTAAGAGAAACATAATATATCCAAGATACTGCAAAAACATGTACCAAGACCGGGATTGGAACCTGGGACCTTTACGATTCCGTCGTGACGCTCTACCAACTGAGCCACCCTGTAATTTAATTAAATATCCCTTGCTGAGGTAGTGTGTAAGCGGGAAATTAAAAATAATAATAAATAATAACACCACTGTAAGCTGCAAAAAAGAATTAAGATTGTTTTCAATGTCGTATACACGAGGTATTCAGTCTGTTAATTCAATAATTTCAGTAAAACCGTACAAGTGAGATAACATCGACCAATATCTGGGTTGATCAGGGTGGCTCAGTTGGTAGAGCGTTACCACGGAATCGTAAAGGTCCCGGGTTCCAATCCTGGTCTTGGTACATATTTTTTCACTTGTAATTTAGTTTGTTTAATAAAAGTAAAAACATATATGCCTAAGTGTAAATTCAAGAGGCGGCCCTTGCCAACATTTTGAAAATGTGACTGATGCGATTTAGTAATGTATTTTGAATGAAAATGTAGGAAAACAAATTGTAAAACCAATATGTTATAAAAATTTATAATACTAAATTGTTAATACAATTATAATTGAATCATATAAAATAACTGTGCTTATTTAACTTCTATCAAAAGAAATTCTTAAATAACAGTCGAGCTAAATATATCTCTTACTTAGAGAAGTGTAGTAGCCTCCAAAATTTAACAAAAGTAATCTATATATATAAAAGCCAAAACCCACTGACTCACTGACTCACTCATCACGATTTCTCAAAAACTACCGAACGGATTGGAATGAAATTTGGTATGTAGCTTCCTCTAGGGCTATAGGTGCTCACAAAGAAAGGGTTTGAAAAAATTCGAAATTTTAGGGGGGGTTTGGGGTTATTAAAAAATGACTTTTTCAAAACTACCGAACGGATTGGAATTAAATTTGGTATGTAGCTTCCTCTAGGGCCATAGGTGCTCAATAAGAAAGGGTTTGAAAAAATTTGAAATTTTAGGGGGGTTTTGGGGGGATCAAAGTTATTAAAAAACGACTTCTTCAAAACTACCGAATGGATTGGAATGAAATTTGGTATGTAGCTTCCTCTAGGGCCATAAGTGCTTACTAAGAAAGGGTATGAAAAATTTCTAAATTTTAGGAGGGGTTTGGGTGGGATCAAAGTTACTAAAATCATAATTTCAGATCTTTTATTATTATGACAATAGTGCTTTTATTACTTAAGATCTACATATATAAAAGCCAAATACCACTCACTGACTGAACACTTAAAAAGAATACAATTACGTTAAAAAGACTGAAAATACCAACCACCTCTGGCAACGCCGTACGGGTCAGCTAGTCATACATACAAGTAGCCTATTCGACAGTACTGAAAATAATCTTACATTCCTTTTTATTGAAAAATGTAGTTTATGTTTGTTGTAGTTATATATATTTTTTAAATAGTAAATTTTAATCAGTTTTTGAAGTGATAACTTCCTATTGGCCCGTTGGGCACTTTCGCTTGACTATGTTTCTGAAATCTCGTGACACGAACTTTTTGCGTTAGACACAAGTTAGAGCGTGGAGAGGGAATAGGCGATACATAGTATATATTCGCGCGTGCTTTCGTATTAAAAAGTAGCTAGTAACGTTTCAAACGTAATCATAAAGGCAATTCGCCCGGAAACCGTGCTCTTTCTGGCCGCGACCGGTATAAAAAATTACAATTTATATAAAATTCAAACTATTACAGACTAGGAACGTTTTAACTGGTTACTCAAAGTGCCTTGTAATAGTATCGCTTCTCAGCCTCTTGGCTAAGATCAAAGTGTAGTATTTGTTCTTATCAGCTTAATGTGTGAGTATAGTGTGAATCGTCGAGTGTTCTAACGGTCTTCTGCTTTAAATATTTGATATTGTGTTGGTGTGGTCATCGGGGAACGTTGTTGTGTGCTGCCACCTGCGATTACTCAGAACTACTAGCCCATAAGCTGTTTACTCATCGTAACTTCGAGTGTATTGTACATCGGTATAGGTTTTAACGGTTTTTATTTTGCCGTTTTAATACTTTTACTAATATTTGAATAAATTAACAGTTAATTTGAATAAATTCAAAATGTAATTTAATATGATAAATAATACTTTTGTAATAATACTAAAATTTCTGTTATAAATATTTCGTCAACTCTTTTCATGTGATATACTATACACATAGAAAGTGACTCATGATATAGGTAAGAGTGTAGAATTTTTTTACTTGGATTCGTTAATACAGAAAGTCGGTAAGTACATTGACAGCTACAATTATATTTATTATTATTTGAGGATTTTTTCATAACATTTCTATAACTTTTTTAAATGAAAAATGTATAACCTTTGATTACGCATTTTAAAATCTGATAGACAGAAAGGAAGTCATACATTTTTTGAAAAAATAACACTTTTTATAATAATTAACAATTTAAAATAACAATTAAATTTTTTTTAAAGTTTCTACAATTTCTTATAAACTTTAGGGCCGTTAAGAGTGCGAACACACACACACATATATATATATATACTTGTATAACATTTTGAATTACATCCCAAAACGTGTTTGAGACTATGACCGTTGCTCTTTGACCACTCCCAGCCTTACGTATCAGCATAAGAGTTATTGTATTTCTTTTAGAAAATCCGCTAAAAATCATTGAAATGACATAATTCAGTCACATCTTAATAAGAAGTATACATTTTACATAAAAATAAATTTTAATTACCGTTTTCAAATTATTAGTTAATAATAAAAAATTACGGCCTTTAAAATAGAATTTTTTGTATAAATTAGTACGTTTTATGGCATGACTTAAAAAACAAAAAACGTCAAGTATCTTAAATTAGAGTATGTTTTATCTCCTATTAAAAGAAGATTGAGGCTTTTAAAAATGGAGAAATCTAAATTTCAACTTTAATTTACACAAAAACTATTGGGATTATAAAAACGCAACAAATAAAAAGTCTTAAAATTATGTATAAAATAAAAAAATACAAAAAGGGTTTCGTTAAACATTTTTAAGTTGGACACCATATTGCAAAGATTTTTTAAATCAACATTTTAAAACGGCCACATTATACACAATATACATTCCTTTATATAAGAGATCAAAAGTTTTTCAATCATTTTAGAAGCCGATTTGTAAAACAGCATTAGCTGGAAAGCTGACATCTTGTATAGATTTTCGAATTATACAGAAGATGCTCACTAAAAAATTATTCAAAAATCGACTGGAATTGGGTTATAATATATTTTTATTGTATATTTTTCGCTTTCTAAAATCAATAACTCTAAACTGGATATTTGTCGTTCGGTACGGTGATCATGGAACAATATAATGTGAAATCAGAAAATAGAAATGGCTTTACTTAATGACGCTTTGAGATTATTATTCATTATAAGTTTTTATTTTAAAAAGGAAATAATAAGAGCAACATTTTCTTTGAACTATAGGCTAAGACTGAGTGCTTATTGATATTATAGCTTTATCAAAGGCCTAGTGGGGTTGATTGGAGATGTCAATGCATGGTTCTCCCCCAGACTCTTGGAGACAAACTGAACACGATCCATATCATACGGAGTTGATCCGTATTATTACTTACAACTGAGTCACACTAATTTATAAAAAATAATCTTTTTAAAGCTTCAATTGTATGTGTAAATTTATATCGATAAATTTAAATGAATATCGAACATTTAAGGCCGAATATACATCAGTTAAGGCTGAGAATTAAAATTATATTGAAATAAAAATAGCTTAAAATTTAGCATTATTTCGAAGTTCTGAGTGGAGGTATGGATATTTCTAAAAACTTTTTATATCGCTTTGAAATATCTTACAAAAAAGGTTATAAACATGAATTTGTGTCCTAACGTTTTCAGGCAAATTAGAAATACTTCAATGAATTTCAAAGAAATTTTACTAAAACTGGTAAAATAAATATTTTTGAGGTAGTTGAACAAAAATATGATGTCGAAAATAATGATTCCAAATGGCTAACCCAATAGAAATTAATAAATGACTGTTTTGATAGCAATTGTAGTAAAATTGTAATTATAGAGATTTTCGAAGTCGTGAACATATTCTTATGTTATTAAAAAATAGAAATTCAAACTGGATGACATAATATGGCCGGCTTTTTGTGAAAAAATGCTATGAAAAAACTAAACACAATTCTATGCATTTTAAACGAATCTGACTTGTATTGATGTATAGGATATTGGGAATGAATTTTTCAACATTCGATAAGCTATAATTTTGTGGTCCAAATTTAGAATTTTCAAGTTATTTCGGCCTATTTGAAGTCTTTAAGCAACAATAAATAAATTTACAAAAAATGTATGAATACGTTCATGCATGAGTACTTATGTGTTTTTTTTTGCCACGCAATAACACGAAATGGATGTATGTACAGTTCTAAACTTTTGGAAACATATTTGTATATAAGTAGAACTGTATTAATTGCAATAAAATACATTTATCGAAATTTATAAAATTTGTTTAAATATTGAATTAAAAAGATTTTCTGATAGTATTTAATAATTATTTGTATAAAAGAGTAAATTGTCATAGTGTATGTGTAATTCCAGAGGTAGTTCTTCGCCATTAATTTACATCGGATTTTCTACTTTCAAGCATAACATTACGTTATTTTAAAATTTCAAAAATTATTGACTTGTACATTTCAAGGTTTAGTATAAAAATGTAGATAACAAAAATAAATACCTAAAACGAAAACTGAAGATTTTTTAGTAATAATACAAATTAATAATAACACATCAAAACATTCCATTGAGTCAAAAGTGTTTCCTCAAATTTCGAAATAATATTTGAAACACAAATTTTTCAGTAACAATCACAACTCCCTCAAAAATATAAATAAATTCTCATTTTCCAGTTCAAACTTGTAAGATTTGTGACTTCTGTTCACTATAGGTATCAAGTAATGAAGATTACAGATGAGCACTTTACTTACCAGGCATGTTCTCTTATGTTCTATATCTTTTTAATATACAAAGATGTTATGATAATTTTGACTCATAAATTTGAACATCAATAATTTGTTTATATTTAAATTTTAAGCAGGAAAATACATTTATAAAAATGGATATTTCGTTAATTTAGGCCTACTGAAAAACGAAATTTTTCGTATTTGTTACAATTAACACTTTATTAACAAGTTAACAAATTATTTTTTGCTATATATACTTTTTTCATGTCGGTGCAGTATAATGAAAAATCATTTATGTATCTTGCCAATAAGTCTGTTAAAATAAACTAAACTAGGCTAAACTTAAAATTGTGTTGCTAAGCTGGTTATTTGAATATACCCCCTCTATATTATATAATGTTCATAAAGTCCCTTTATGCCCCTCATTATTTTACTTACTGAAAATAAGTTAACAAAACTTTGTATATATCTTGTGTTGCATAAGAGGACAAATTTGTTTAATATCTGAACCTTTATGATTACGGGAGGCTTAAGGGGAGTAGAGGGATTAAAAATTCCAAATACAGAAGTAGGCCATGTAATACACAATTGAAAAGCTTATTAAAAGAGAAACAGAATGGCGCAAACTAGAGCTTAGTATCTTGCTTCGTTTCAAAGTAATGGACAATCAATCTTCTGGAAAATGATATTGTTATGATAGCATCAAAGCAAGTTATTAATTTGTTAATATTAGGAATAAGTAGGTTGTATGTAAGTTTCCAGAACTTTGATTGCCCATTACTTTGAAACGAAGCAAGATATTAAGCTCTAGTTTGGGCCATTTTAATAAGCGTTTCAATGGTGTATTACATGACCTACCTTTATATTTGAAATTTTTAACCCCCCTTGCCACTCAAAATTTTTAACCCCCCAAAATCATAGAGGGTCAGATATATCGAACAATTTGTCCTGTTACGCAACATAAGACATATACAAAGTTTTGTTGACTTATTTTCAGTAACAAAAATAATGAGGTGGTTTAAGGGACTTTATGAACACTCTGTATATAAAATAAATTATCAGTTGTTTTATGTGCTATTTTATGCAGTTGGTTGCTATAGTAACGAATGTAAAAATATATTTTTGTTGGTTATGACTCCATTTCATTCAAATTAATAAACTTATCTTTTAAGTTAATATTGAACTTGACTTGTGGGAAGGTATACTTAATGTAATACAAACTATGACAATAGTTATAATAACTTATTGTTTGATTATTGTAGATCGTGCATCATTGAAGACGGCGACCTTGTTTAATAGTTCTTGTTTAATAGTTTACTTCTAAGGAATTTCATATGTTTACTAAATATTTATCATTAATTCCATCAAGTTTCAAGGTCATTAGTGTCAAGGTAAAAATCTAGAATTTCAATACAAATAAATTTCAATTAATTATGTGAAAACAAGTTGAATTTCGTCACTAACTATAGTAAAACATGAAATGATAATTTTAGTAATTAGCATAACAAATAATTTTTCAGTCGATTTAGGTTTATAAATTCCACTGTTACGAGAGGGCTAGGCCAAATTAAGGAATCATTTGAACGCCCTACAAACAGAAATCACTCTCTAGTAGGCCTACGTAAGGGCTTCGATATTACTCCTCATAAATGTTTCAAATAATTTTAAGAATTACCAATAGGAATTCCTGCGCAAATCATACGCCAATCCCCGTACTCCACAATTTTATATAAATAATTTAACGTAGCCTATATTTTAGGAGGAATGTTGTGGTTGTGTTATACAATCAGGAATAAATTACTGTTACACTCACATGATTTTAGCTTGATGACCTACTACTTCCTGCCGCATGCACAGTAGACCAGAATTGTTGCGTGAGTGACAGTAATTTTTGTAAGAGGGATTGTATAATTGGCATACATTTTTTAAAGGTTTCTCATTTAAATAAATAAATGTTTGGAGGTTAAGGTGAAATCAAGTAAATGGCATCTCTTCAAACAGTATATTTGGTATCAACATTTTACAATATGGTAAGGACTTTTATTTCTATTGAACTTTTAATTACTTCGGCTCGCATTAAAATGCTGAAGTATTGAAATCTTGCGAAAATTCTAAAAAAATTACCACATTTTTTATGACTTCTCGACGTTTTCGAGGTCTCTGAACTCGATAAAGCAATACAAAAATGTTGTGTCCGTGTGTCTGTTTGTGGACACGATATATACAATCACAGACGTCGTAGAAAATCTGGCACAGGTGGTGCCAAAATCTTCGTAGTTTTATTGCGGAGAGTTGAAAAGCTTTTGAGCTTTCTAGCGTGACAGCAACGTGACGTGCGTGACGAAAACGTCACATTTTTGAATATTTAAAAAACAAGAGCCAAAGTCTCAAAAAGTGTTCTATCTTTTCATCTTGTTTATATGTTAAAACTAACAAACGGATGTACAAAGGAAACCATTTAAACAAATGTCTACTACGTTAATCTGCTTTCAACGGTAATATATACTTTTGTTTTTAGTAAAATCAGTGGACTGTCGACTGTCCATCCCTTAAAAACACTTGATTTGTCGTTAATTAGTCTATTACTATTCTTACGGAAAATAACGAATTTGTAATGCCTTTTTTTTTTACAATAAACTATTAATTACTTCGGCTCGCATTAATCGTGCGATAATTTTGTGTGTGTCTGTCTGCCTGAAAATGATATACGCACTCACAGACGTCGTAGAAAACAGACGTCGTGGTGCCAAAATCTTCGTAATTGTATTGCGGAGAGTTGAAAAGCTTTTGAGCTTTCTAACGTGAGTCGTAGCACGATAGGGTCACGTTTTTGGATCAAAAATTTGAAAATATTGGGTCAAAAGTTTGAAAATACAGTGTGGGGGTATCGTTTTATATGTTTTTCGGTACGGGAAAACCGGTTTTGATAATTAAGGAATCGTAACTCGTCGGGGTCACGTTTAAGGGGAGCAGACCTCAAAAAAATTTGTTTTTTTTTTTATTGATTATTGTAGCTTGTTTTGTAGCTCTTCGAATTTATATATAACATAAGACATATTTCATTTGCATTAGATAAGAGAAAAATGTTTTTCTGAAACCATGCAAGCGCGATATTGCTACATATCATATGATATGGTTTGCTATTTTGTGTTTTGTAAATAAATCCATTTCTCCGAAAACAGTGTTTTTTTTTTTACTAAATGTACCTTTTTCTCAATAACCGTTAAAGCTAGGACCTAAAACTTTGCACAAGCATGTAGGGCATTATTATACATAATCACTGCAGTTGGTTTTTATAAATACCATAAAACAAAAAAGTTACAAAATATTTTATGGGAAATTTTACGTTTAAGAAATGTACAATTATGAAACAAAATTTACCGAGCAAATAAATTAAGATAAAACAAAATCCTCAGGAGAAAATGTTGAAAAAGGATGTAGGAAATAATGGTAAACATTTCAGATCTCTTGCTCTAATGTTTTTTTTTTTTATAAAAATGTACATAAGCTAACATGGCGGAAGGTAGGGTGGTCTGCTCCCCTTAAGGGGTTAATATTTTGCAAATATAGTGTGGAATACCGTTTTATATGTTTTTGGATAAGGGAAAAACAATTTTTACAGATAAAGAGTCGTAAACGTCGGGATAACGTTTTTGGGTCAAATTTTAAGAAATGCAGTGTGGGTTATCGTTTTACATGTTTTTGGGTGCTATTTTGACAGTTATAAAAAAAAAAAAACACGAGCCGAAGTCTCGAAAAAGTGTTTCATCTTTTCATCTTGTTATTATTTGAAAAAAATGTGCTAATTTATGGCTAATAAGCTTCCACTAAAAAGTGTATAATTTTTATCGTAGCCTCTGACGGATTACCTAAAGTAAACTAAAGTATTGTTAATTTTGGCCTATACTATAAGTGCAAAATAACGTCTGAGCTTATTGCTCAGGAAGGGTGCAAGCAATTGATTATTGGATGCTTGATGAATAATCTTGGCTTAATACAGTTAAGCTGAACAACATTAGTTTATGCCTAATAGAAAATGCTGTATAAAGTTTCAGAAAATTCTTTTAAATGTATGGAATACTGTCCCTCAACTAAAAATACAGAAATGTTTACTCTAGAAATGTTTAATCACAAATTTTAAAAAACCCACTGTTTATAATGATTTTTACTTAATTTAAAACAGCTGTAGGCGAAATGTATAAAGACAGGGATACCAACTTAAATATAAGTAAATTTTGTGGAGATTAAGTTAAAACTGCTGAGCTAATGTAATAAAAAAAAAAACAGTAATATAAACTCAAGATTAAAAATAATTCTATCGCACAGATGAACCGTTTACGTGAATTGACAGAATTTACAAAATTAAGTTTATATGATTACTAACAAATTGGCTGAATAGCTGCCTCGGTGTATGAAACATACCTAGAATTTGTTTACACTCGTTCATCTCGCAGGGGAAAAACTCGCTTGCACATCGACCTTGCGGCCTCGGATTATGGACTGCGTTTCGCGAGTTTGCATCCAATAATGGCTCGGCGGGCTGGGGTCAAAAGCTGTGCACCCACTGAAAATCCCCCTCCCAGAGTATTTGAACCGGGTAATTTTTTAGTCTTTTACGTTTTGATCAATTTTGGGGGAACCGGACGTCCTATAAGATCGTGTAGAAAAACAAAATGTGCAGCATAAGGGCCTATATTAATTGTTTTAGATTAAACCACCAAACAGTTTCATTCTAATACGAAAAAATGTCAAAACATTTTTACTTCGGGTCGAAAACGTGCTTCCTGTTGTTGGATTTATTAGGCTGACGAACTCATCTGAGCGAGTTAGAAAACCAACGTGAGTACCAAATGTGAACCAAATCGGACGTAAAATGTTGCTGTTGGGGTGACAATATATATATATACACATTAAACATTATATTAAGATTATAATATATACATAAACATTTTAATGATACCACACAACTTATTCTTCATCGGAGCTCATTGACCACTCACAACATAAGGTCTCACCATAAGAGTCACTGCAATAGCTCATCTTTCCTATGTAAATCCGCTATATTAGACTGATCTAAACCTCGATAAAAAAACTACTCTGTGTATTGTCATAAGAGTAACTAAACATTGGAGAGTATCTGTCTTCATGAGACATCTGCAAATGACGATGTCTCCAACAGACAGTTTTATTACGTAACAAATTCTATTGTTAATTAATTATTATCCTTTTATTGTATCCCTTTAACTATTGTCTCACAAATCTAAACCACATCTTTCTAGTTTCAAAACAAAACTATTTACATTTTGGAAAATATGACCTATGTCTTTACTTAGCAAGACAATTAAAAAAATGAGAACCTCATAAATTCAGTTGAGTTAAAATTTGTTATGAAAATTTCGAAGAATTTTTATAGCGGTAGTACCCTAAATAACAGCGAACTAGAGTTATAGGGCTTAAAAATCATCAACAATTTTTAAACGGAAGCAAAATTTAAATAAATTTAACTAAAATATTTTCCATTAAAATGCAAGAAACTTCAATTAAAAGTGAATATTTGTTTACTTTATTATTTGTAGACATTATTGCAGGAGAAAAATAAAAAGGAAAATAAATTTGTCATTATCGGTAATTCAAAGGATTCTAATACAGTTATTATAACTTTACCATGTTTATATTTCAAATATATCAGCATTGCAAGCAAATATGTAATATCTTCTAGTAACAATGTTACTAAAAAAATTGTAAATAAACTTCAAAACAGTACGAGTACTCGTAAATTTTCTGCCGAGACAATAACTAAGCTGCATTCGCCTATTGGTGTACTTTTAAAAATAATGCTAAATTAAGTAATAGTTTCATCACGAATGTTTTTCTTATAATGAACTAGTGGACCCGGTAATGCTTTGCTAATGTTTAATTTTAGTATATAAATACATACTTAGATTAAATTAACATACACGATTTAGTGAGAGTATGAAATATTCAGTATGAAGTGACTTATAAAGTGATATAGAAAAAGTAAGAGTATACATTATTATTTAATTTTAAGGGTAGATATCCTATTTCATCCGTTTGACTTATGTAATCGAATTTTGAATGGTTTTTTATATCACTTAAGAATAATATTGCACAATTTCAGTTTTTCACCTTGTAGAATTTAATTCAATTTATATGTATTGTATAGGGGCAGTAACCCAATTTCAACCCCTTTTACGGTAGTAGTTGTAGGTCTAATGTCTAAACACGCCAGGCATTAATATGGATAAATGTGAAATTGTTAGTGAAATCGGTCGAATAGTTTTTGAGTTTATAGAGGATAACTAAACAAACATTGCACTTTTTTATAATATAGAGATATTATTTCTTTAGGTAATTTCGTTTTTTTTATCTTATGATATATGTCCGATACAATGACAGCATTATTGTTTAATTTGAGTGTATTTTACAACTGTTTTTATTATTTGCCAAATGTGTATATTTGTTTAAAATGTTGAGAATAAACATAATACAATTATGTTTCAGTTAACTTATATATAATATATAAGAACTAGCTGACCCGTACGGCGTTGCCCGTGGTGGTTGGTATTTTCAGTCTTTTTAACTCCTCGTGGGCCGTCTCCCTTAAGGGATAAAAAAGTGATAATACCTTAACAGAGTAGACATTTATGGCTATTATTGATATACCAAGTCTCATTACTGTATCTATAATGGTAAAAAATATATTACACCGTTCCGGGACTTTTCAATCACACTGTATATATATATAGATGAAGACATTACCATTGCTTAATATTACCAGAAACGACAGTCGCGATTAAAAAAAATATCTAATGCAAACCTTAAAATATATCTCAGATTAATTATTTTTATACTAACCATAACAATTGTATTATTAAGGAATATAATTAGATTTCTCGTTAGTATTTATATAAAAAAAAGACTTAAATACAATATACTACGAGGAAGTTTATTACTTTCCATTAAATATGTTTTATATTATTTTCAAATGTTCATATTTAGGTAACGAAAAGTAGCATATAATATTAATCTCACTATTAGACTGAGTAAGCTTTACTATTAAAACAAAAATTATGATTTAACTCATAAAAAGTACGGTACACTTGATAAAACTACTTATTTAACAACTCTCTTAGCATTCCAAGCCGATGGTAGCCTCACTCGGCGGTAAGCCTCATGTAGTCTATACCACCTCAGGATGAGGCGGAACCGGTCGACCCTACTATAATAGCCTTACCCTTGGGTACATTGTGCGAGATAGGGGATGGTCACTCGTGGTCGGCCTTTGTTGGTGGGTCATTGCTGATTGTGCCAATGTCATTATGCAAACTTATTTTAATTGAAATAAAAACTTATAACAAAGTATTTCACGCTCTGTGTTTTGATCGCCTGATTATTTTGATACCAAATATGAAGGATATTGGTTAATTTTGGGGAAGGCAAAGTAAACAATAAAATCGTATATCTGTTTTTAAATAATTTTGTATCATCATGAATACGGCAATAAATTTACATTGATTAATGATTGATGAGTTCTACAAAAACCTCTTACGTCTGACCACTATGGTGATGATTATTGTGTACAGTAGTAAGTAAGAGGTTTTTATAGAACTCATCAATCATTAATAAATATAAATTTATTTTCGTATTCATGATGATAAAAAATTATTTGAAAACACACATGATTTAATTATTTACTTTGCTTTTCACAAAATTAATCGATTATCTTCATATTTGGTGTCAAAATAATCAGGCGATCAAAACACAGAGCGTGAAATATTTTGTTTTAAATTTTTCTTTCAGTTAAGAAGTTTGCATAATTACATTGGCACAATCAGCAATGACCCACCAACAAAGGCCGACGACGAGTGCCCATCTCCAATCTCGCACAATAGACCAAAGGGTAAGTCTATTAGTAGGGTCGACTGGTTTTGCCTCATCCTGAGGTGGTATAGACTATAATTGACAACTGAGTTCTGCTCTTGCTCTCCTATTGGCTATTGGTCAAAGGACTTGATTCGTTCCACCAAATATAATATATGAAGCGAGGGTATATGGATTGTACAAGTTTGCAGCTTGTAGCCATTAGGGAGTTCTCTAGTTGCTACTACCGCTCTCCCAGAGCACTATCTTGGGGGGGGGGGGGGGATGTTTTATTTGGTAGTGCTCCTCACTTGCATGCAAGTATGAGATGAGTCCCACAGTACCTCACAGAAGAGAGGTCTACGTAAATGCATTTCATCCGACCGAAAACAGTTTCTATTGTAGTGTTGAACTGCTCATAATGTTTTAACGTGGATAATAGTCCATTGAAATATAGGTCCGAGATACACACAAAGAATGCTAGACTTTTCATAATAGTTAACCTTGAGCAAATACTGTATTTTTAAGCATAACACCAGTTCTGGAAAGACCTTGCACCGCCATTGCTTGTAAAGTTGTCAATTTTAAGTACTGTCATACTATTTATTAAAATAATAAACTATAATTTATCTTGTTCTGAACGTAATAAAATTATTGTCAGTTACAGATCCCGGCGGGGATGCTGGCACTTGAGCAATGGGCTACTAACCATACTAATAACATCAGTATTCCCGGCGCGGGTAGATAAACCAGTTTCATGTTCCAATTTTATGCGATTGTCTCTAGAAAAACGATTGTAATTGATGTAATTAAATTTAAAATTACTTTTGTAACCTTTCAAGGGTGAGGTGACACCACCAGGTCGTCGAAAGAATGAATCACATTAGAAAGCGGCGTGGGAAAATGTTTTTTGTCTCCACTTACGCCCTTTCCCCACACTCCTCGCCCATCAAGCCCGGGCAAGGTTAAGTGTCAGCATTCCTGTACGTTTATTCTGTTTCACGCAAAACTAATGTATTTTGACTGTGTAGTAGCAGCGCAAAGGAAAACTTCTCTAGTATTCTTTCCATTTGCGGCCTATATCATGAGCCATACTTTCTTGATGTTGAAGGGCAGTAGGACAGATTATGCGTTGGACAAATTAATTATAATCGAGCTCTGTATTTTAGTACTTTTATTCTATTTCATGCAAAACTAATGTTTTTTGACTGGGTCGTAGCAGCTCAAAGTAAAACGTCCCTCGCATTCTTTCAATCTGTGCATAAGCTATATTTTCTCGATGCTGAACGGACTGGTTATGCGTTGCAAACACAGAGCATCCAGTGTTGCCAGGTCATGCCGCAGAGCGATCGATTCTCGACCACTTCTCGCTTTGCCAGTCCCATATCTGGCAACAGCACAAAAATTCCCACCCGCCTTATTCTGTGCTCCTGACAGTACGCAGTTTATCACGTGTGTCTTCATGTCTGAGTGATAAACTGACGAAACTGCGCAGTTCTGGCAGATTTTACGCAGGAGTTTGGCCTGCGCGAGAGACTCTATTTTGCACCGATAATCTGCGCAGTTAGCTCAGTTAATTGAACAGTTTGCACAGTCTTGTCCAGTCGTTTCTATCCACTCACGTCAGCTCCTTGTTGTATTATTGACTACTCTGTTGTCACCGCCGTGGTGCGAAACGAACAACTTCTGAATTTCATTGACTCGTATACTGTGGCTGAAGTACACGATAAAACTGAGAGCAGAACTGATGAGAAAACTGAAGTACCCCACACACCACACAGTTCACACAATTGTGCAGTTTTGTTTGCACAGATAAACTGAGCTGTTAAACTGATCGTGTTTGGGCCCCTTTAGAAATGTTACAAAGTGTCTTTATAGAAAATACTTTACTATTCTCCGCATAGCCTAGGTCAGAGCACACATCTCAAACTTTACTGCAAATGTTGATGTAATGAAGAGAGAACTTGTTAGTAGTTCATCAGTATGCACATTTAAATTGGAATTAAGGGGTGCCACATGAACAGTGTATAGTTCTCTCAAGGTGTTTCATTATGTCGAGCATTATTTCTAAGTGAAAACATTGAAGCATTGTTAACCTTACATGAAAAGTTCCAACCGATGTTAAAATGTCACATTCTGAAATGTATACATTACAAGAACAAGCCCAAGCATGATTTGCACGCCAACTCCTTCGCTGCCTCCACACACATATTTAATAATTTATTTATTTTAATAATTATAATTTCAATCATATTAAATTCAGTTATCATAATACATAAAAGCGAACCACATAAGTATACAAAACTACTAATTTTGACTTCACCTTGTGAGCAATTCATGTAAAAATACTTTCGTGTAATTTTGTAGACGTTTTTTGCGAAATCTAAAAAAAGTCGTCTGATACCGCCGTGGTTCTTTTACGTTAGAGTTTTGTGCAACCCGACGACAGCTACAAAAACAGCGGGTACTGCAAGAGCGTCGAGCGGCAGGACATAAAAGGTCCCATTTTTTTAGTGTTAGAGAAAAGGCATCTTTTCCCGTCGGGCTGCCCAAACTCCTTGCACAGTAAAAAAAAACTTACCGACGTAATCTAGACTTCGACGGTCACCAATTGCGTAGAAGTACGTTGAGCTTTATGGATGCATGGATGAAAATCCATTAACTACATTGTTTTTAACTGACCAATTTTTGTTCCTTATAAAATAAACAGTGTCAGTTTGTTTTGAAGCCTACAATTTATTTATTCCTAAAATACTAAAGACCTCGGGAACTATAGGAGCGACAAAAGATGAGCGACAGGTAGTGGATGGGGCTACCATAAGAGCTACAAAAGGCATTTATCATCATGCCACCAAACAGTGAACTTGTCAAATTACTTGTATTGGGTGAAAGTTTATTGGCTACAAGACGTTCTTTGAAACGTGAAAGGCGGTTTGGGGTAGATCCAATTAATTTGGAGAGAAATTCTGGAGGGGATTATTACAAACTATTTCCTCAGCTCAATCGAATCAGCTTCTTGAAATCTTTATCTCTATCATTCCATAGAGATGGTTATCCTTGCACTAAGAAAATTAAAACATTACATTCTTCATCACAGAATTTTTTTGCCATCTTTAAATAATAAAGAGTGAAATGAAACGTTCAACGTCCAGTGAGCGACTGACAAAATTGTTTGCCAGGGTTGAACGACAATAGATCGCTATGGATTTCGTCGAATCCTAGAACTCTCCCACCGACATCGCTCAAGACGTCGCTCATAGCTCCTACCGTAACCTCGAACTTACAAAATTATTAAAATTAACTCAGTTATGAGTTTGTAACCATCACTAATGATGATTACTTGGTAATCGAAACGAGTTTGACTTTTAAACGCTTTTGTGAGAAACTGTGTTAATTGTATTATTTATACAGAAGGTCCCGCAAGTAAAGGGCCAAAATTCGGGAAATGGTTGTTTGGGTCAAAATAATGAGGAAATCAATAATAAATTGTTTTCAAAAAGCTTCGTTTTCCAGATATTCGTCATTTTTACTTTCTCACTATACTATAGTATAGAGAAAGTATAGTGATCGCAAAAAAATCGATGTTGAGATTTTTGTGGCAATATCCGTTTTGGGACCCCCTGAGTAAAAAAAGTGAGTGCTTTTTATAAAATGTCTGTCTGTATGTCAGTATGTTTACAAAGCTAGAGAGAAAACTATTCGATCGATTTCGAAAAAAATTGTACCAAACTTGTCAATTAGGCCTGTACAGATGCACGAAAAAAGGTTTTGAAGATTTTTGAAAAACAACCCCCGTTTTGGCCAAAAAAACCCCAAAAATAAGTTATGATTTTTTATAAATAAACAGCTCTAACGATTTTGATAAAATTTGGCTTATTTGTAGCCCTTAATGTACCCTAATACCATTATTATGCAAAAAGCAGCATCTTTCTAAAAATTCTTATTCAGCTAATAATAATAATATTTATTAGTTATTCTCCTACTTTAATAAATCCCTTCTTCTACTTTAATACAATTATGAAGTCACAGTAAATCTGTTTAATAATTTAAATATGTTTGTGAGAAAGTATGTGCCAGTTCCTGGTACCATTTATTTTAAACAAAATAATTCATCTAGAGGACGGTTTGACCTATTGAGTTCAAACTTGGCATAAAGATTGACCTAACAATGATCTTTAATATTCAAAACACATTCTCTCCAAAATCTAGAGCAAAAGGGTTTGTGCAGATCAATGCTTCTCATCAGTATTTGACTGAAAATAATTTGATAATCAATCCAGATACAACGCAATATTTGAATGTTACCTTGAAAACAAACACTTTTCAGACATTTAGTTTCTTTCTTGAAGAAAAAGACTTGAAGAATTAAATTAACAAAAGTTCTAGGGTCTTACCTTAGATAACAAACTGACCTGGAACAAGTCAATAGCATCAGAGCTAAAGTTAGTTCGGGCATATTTGGATTAAGAAGTTTAAAATTATATTGTAACTCTTCAGTTCTTGTAACAGCTTACTAAGGTCTGAACTATGAACTTTTAATTTGGTTGAATTCATCTATTCATCTATCTAAGAGTTCTGCAAAATAAAGCTGTAAAGGTGATATTGAGCAGGTTTTAATAAATATCAATCTTGTAAACAATATTTTAAAGAATTTAGAATTTAACGATTCTAAGTATTTATATAATCGAAATCATTCTCTGTTTTAAATATAAGTGTAAGGATGTTAAGAACAAGGATATAGACAGTAAAATTATAGCATCAGGACAGCTTGAAACTAGCCTATCGTGTTAATGAACATAGGTACGTTGAGTTTATATAGTAAACTTCCTATACAAGCAGGTTTCTTTATTCATAAATATACTTGTCAGTAAAATAATTATCTTACAGAACTACAATTCTTTTAAAACACCCTTAGGCAACTGATGTTGTCTGGATCCTTTTACTCTGTGGAGGAGTTTATTTGCCATGACTTTGGGTTCAGCACCCTGCAAACAATCTGATCTCCTTTTACATGTTCTTGGCTGGGTTATTTATTTAAAAAAATTGTATTAAGTTACTATTTCAACTGATGACTTTGTCGTGTTTCAAAGATATTTTTAGTTTATAAATAATTTTGATCTATTTAATAATTAATTGTACTCTGTCTTGTTTATTTATGTAGCTGTTTTATTAATAGTGTTTATAATGTTTTGTTCTATTTTAAATTATTATTTTTGTTAACACAATTCCATTCAAAATGACATGCGCTATAATGTATAATCTGTAATGTCTACATAATTAATAAAATGAAACGAAATAATCTGTTAGTTTATCATAAATATACGATATAGAATGACTTAATGTTTTTGAAAATATTTTAAAATCATAATAAGTAATACAGTTTTTTTTCGTTTTACTAATAATGTGTTATTTTGTTTGTACAATTGGGGGAATTGTAGTATGCTAATCTAATTAATTAAGTAGGCATATGCCTCGATTTGTTTAATCTGTCAAAAAGAGCAAAGGCGTTTCATTATCTCAAAACAAGTCAAAAGTATTAATGATTATTCATAATATAACTCCCATATTACAGGCCTAAACAGATTTATGACATTAGCAGCAATAATTTGATTACAGAAAAGCAATACAAAAATCACCAACGTTTTTGTAGCCGGACGTAAGGTGATGCAAGCAGTGTACTAGTGCATTTTTTACCACCAGGGAATTTTTACCCCCGGGTAAAAATACACTAGCGTAAATTTACCCACCTCATTATCACCTTAATAGAACTACTACAACAAGGGGTACACATATTATAGTGTATTTCTACCCCCTAGTGATTATTAGCTAACCAATGCGTGTCCAACATGGGGGTAAACATTTCCTAGTGTATTTTAACCCCCCGGTGTTTATTTGTTAACTAAGCCACCCGACATGGGGGTGAAAATTTCCTAGTGTATTTTTACCCCCCCCCCCAGTGTTTATTTGTCAACCAAAACATATCGCACATGCTTTTGTTCGCTAATAATCACTTTGGGATAAAAACACGCTAGGAAATGTTTACCCCATGTCAGACATATCTTAGTTAACAAATAAACACTGGGGGGGGGGGGTGAAAATACGCTAGGAAATTATTACCCCCACGTCGGACAAGTCTTAGTTAACAAATAAATACTGGGGGATAAAAATACTCTACGAAATTTTTACCGGGGGGTAAAATATACTATAGTATTTTTACCGGGGGTAAATATTCGATAGGTGGTACAATTACACTCTGACACCGGGAGCATAACATGGCTCTTCTATGAATAAATGTCACAGGATCGGAATGTAGTGGATCATGAGTAACGGGCTACATCTTAATTCTATTTGAATATAAATAATATCTAAATTGTCTCGGTATCATATTGCATTGTTATAGACTACTATCAAAGGTAGTTTGTGAAGGTGTTCAAAGCAGAGAAAGTACACTGTTGAGATCATATTGATTTATTTGCTTGTTTCTAATAGTTCTATGTACATACATAATATACTTATATTGTCTTGAATAAGATGTCATACTAAAATATACATTTACACATATTCAAACCATGGCCCCAACAAGTTATTTAATAAATTTGGGCATAGAAATACAATTTTAGCACAGACTTGCATAAAACACATTGAAATGATACTTAAGACACTTTAGAGCGTCCATAATTACTTGTTTCCATTATGATATGTAAAGCAGATGTTACAGTAATACATTATTATTATAACAGTTTATAAGATGATTGACTCAATAATTATACTTGTAGTCGTATTTACGAGGGCGACACGGCAAAAACTCAGATGCGCCCGTTTTATCTGAAGCACTACCAACTGCGCCCGTCCTACATGAAACACTACCAGCTGCGCCCGGAGTATTGTAGGCCAACTGGCTTCTATGAGAGTAGGCTAATCGTAATAAACCCATAACATAAAAACAGTTTTTTATTCAAAATTCCAACTTATTCTTCGTACGTGTTAGTAAAAGTAACCCAACTATCTATCTTATAAGTACATCATTTATGACAAGTCATAAATCGCTTAATTGTGACTGATTTCAGACTAAGATTGAATTTTGGCATGAAAATTACACATATGGTATATACAAAAACTAATCATGCATGATTTTCACCGTCAGGTATGAGAAGGGGAAAAACTCTACAAAATTGTGTTTATTTTTATGGTTAGTTAGTAATTACTGTAAATGCTGAAAAGGTTGAGAGCTATTTTCCTATTGAATATATATATACAAAAAAACTGAAACAATTATTTCAATCATTTCCCATTCAAAGTTTGAAAAATATTGATCAAAATTGGTTTAATACTTTACTTCATATATATATAAAAAAAAACAATAGTAAATTTTGTTAAATTAATAACTGTTTACAATGTCCCTACCTCCTTCATTACTCTTGTCACTGAAATTAAGTTAACAAAACTTTGTATATATCTTGTTTTGCATAAAAAGACACATTCTTTGACATATCCGACCCTCTGTGATTTTTTAGAGCTTGGGGTTGGAGGGAATGGGGTTAACAATTTCAAAAGTAAAGGTAGGTCATGTAGTAATAAACCATTGTAGGCCTAAAGCATGTGAAAAGAGAAACAGAATGGAGCAAACTAGAGCTTACGTTTTCAAAGTAATAGGCAGTCAAAGTTCTGGAAAGCAATATACAGTACAACCTAATATTAACAAATTAATAACCTGCTTTGATGTTATTATAATACAAATATTATTTTACATAACTTTGATTGTCCATTACTTTGAAACGAAGCAAGACAGTAAAGGCCATTCCACACTGCACGTGCGTGCGTTGCTGGATGTATGCTATCTACTTTTCAAAATATCGCTTCCCTGCTTATCATATGAGACCATTCACACAGCAGGGCCACGGCCACGTGCCACGCCCGCTAACTGGCCACGCGTGGCTACCGTTTGCTCCTTGAGCGATCTTTTAAAACGTGGCGGACACATTTTGAGCCCCTGTAGGTGGTGTCTTTTTCCCTTATATCTCCATCAACCATTGTCAGCACCTCATTAAACTGGTCAAAATTATTTCTAAAGTAAGTGAAGAATTTTTCATTGTCAGCCTCGAGATCATGCACCAAATGATGAAATTCGCCATAACGCTTTCTTTTTCTGTTGATTGGATGTACCCACTCGTCTCTTTTTGTCAAACAATACAACAATACCAGATCATCATCACTACTGCTGCTGCTGCTGGAGTCATCAAACCAAGGTAAGCCGCACGAAAATCCAGATTCACACCACGGGCCCGTCGGAGCTGACATCTTTCTGAATATTGACGGTAATGACGGTAAACGTGGCCGGTATAGCATCCATGGCTGTGTGAATTGGCGCGTAGCTAGCGTGGCCGGCGTGGCGTACATCCAGCCATGCACGCCACGTGCAGTGTGGAAAGGCCTTAAGCTCTAGTTTGTGTAGTTCTGTTTCTCTTTTAACGAGCTTTACAGTGGTGTATTGCACGACGACCTACCTTTACATTTGAAATTGTTAACCCTAATTCCCCCATGCCCCCAAAAATCATAGAGGGTCAGATATATAAAAAAATTTGACCTGTTATGCAATACAATATGTGTACAAAGTTTCGTTACTTATTTTCAGTAACAAAAATAATGAAGGGACTGCATATATCTGTACACTGTTGCAATGAATCGGCCATGTTTTGGGCTGACTTGCTTCATTACGCTTTGAGATGGCGTCAAACTTTGTCGACTTGAGTGAAAAAGTGTTATCAACTTCAAGATTTGCTACACACTTGATTTTTTTAAACTGAAAGATCCCGTAACTTTTATAAACTAAATTATGATTTTATTAAAAATCATAATTTCCATAGATGTTTATATTTTAAGTTTGCCTATGTCATCTGATTACAACTCGTACCATATACATTGTATAATATTAATTAAATTTAAAAGTATTACCATACTTCCAGCTTGACTACCTGACATAAACTTCTAAATAAAGTATAAACATGTGGCAGACAAATTATAATTATAATTACTGCCTCCAATAAATTTTACGTGCTGGTGTAATTGATAGTCACCCCGTGAAATGTAAAGACATATTAATAGGAATTTGCCTCATGTGAGTAGACACGCCCTTCCTTGGTTAATAACATTATTTCGGAGTAAAATATACCGCCATCCGGTTGGAGTAAAGTCCATTTCACACCATTCGGTTGGAGTAAAGTCCCTTTCACACTATTCGGTTCTAGTAAAGTCCCTTTCACACCATTCGGTTGGAGTAAAGTCCCTTTCACAACATTCGGTTGGAGTAAAGTCCCTTCCACACTATCCGGTTTCCCGTACAGATTCGTCATTCGTTGAGTCAAATGAATCCGTTCACACGCATACGGATGACATTATGTGCCAATAGGCTTTGAAAATATTATAATAAAATTTGATTTAACAACATTTATGTACAACAACAGTTTAACATATTAATATTTAAATTTAATTTGCTTAGTCCGCTAGTATTTAATTGATGCTGATTTATTATTATAATGGAAATGCCGCTTGCTATAGGTTTGAGATCCTTTGTTCTTTATTTAAATAATATAACACACTTTCTGTATAAAGTAGTTTGCCGTTGAAATAAAATGAATACTTCTATTATACTTTGTTTGTACTGAACTGATATCTCTTTCAATGACTTACGTCTAAAAATAATAATGTTGGAATATGTTGTGTCGATCTTAAATAAAACAATCGTAGAATTTGACTTTCAATTTGGCTTTTTCCTATTTCATCGGAAACATCGTTTGCTGTGTTGAGCATATATATTATTAGCATCATCATTTGTTGAAATATTGCATTATTGTGTGAAATAAATTTTGATCGCAAGACAGAAATTCCGAAGACCTTATTTCGATTATTTTCAGTTAGATAAATTCATTATCAAATCCCACAAACTACCAATATATAATTTTACTGCAAAAATGGTTACTACTCACAATTTTTTTATTTTATCATTCATTTTGGAAAATGATGTGATATTTTTGTTTGAAATTTTCTGGAAATCCTTTGTCAACGAACTCTAAAATCCATGGATATTTTTTCTTAGAAAAACGGATTTGATATTCTGTACCGGGTGTCCATAAAGACCCAACCCCCCTTAACTTTAGAACAAGTAGAAATAAATAAATGAGCTTCAGGTTATCATTACTTGACTAAGAGAGATGCATTTTGGTGTAACCAACCATTTCACCCTTTACCCCAAAATGAGATCTTATGTTTTCAACTTTGACTGGCCGCCATTTTCGATGGGGTTACAGGGGCGGTCCCAGCCTTAAGTTGTATTTTTTTTTTTTTTTTGGGGGGGGGGGTCACCGTCGTGTGTTTTCTTTTTTTTTATCTCGTAGGGGGGAATTTATAGCTAGTGCAAATTGATACCACTACCTCGTTATTAGCTATATTCGATTTGCGAATATAATTATAGCTCCCCAAAATTATAGAATAATTTATCTATGAAACCGTATTTAGTATAAAAAGGCTTATTAAAAATATTAATTGTTCAAGATTTTGGGGTGGTCATGACACCCCCCCCCCTTGGGACCGCTCTTGGATTAAGATAGATTTGTGCCATTCTTCTTCATTTATCAAACCCTTTAAAATGAGGTATCACTTGATGGGGGTTTGTATTTAAGATTTTTGAATCACCCTCTCAACCTCCCCCCGGCCCCGGTAAGGGATAGAATGGTCGGTTACATCAAAATTCACCTCCCTTTGTCATATAAAGATACCCCGAAACTCATTTATTTATTTCTACTTGTTCCAAAGTTAACGGGGGGGGGGGGGGGGGGGGGGACTTTATTGACACCCGGTATACAATTTCTAAATTGCTAAAATACAATACAAATTAATAATTAAGGTTGACATTAAGGTTAAGTCTCCCCATTAGAAAAAGAAAAAGCGCTAGGCCATCTCCGGTCCCTGAACAGAGGAAAGGAAAAAAACAATGGCAGCCGTCAATCCTTAGCGGAACTATCAGATCTAAACCTAATGGAACTTTTATCACAGAATATGGTTTAGCCGTGGGACATGCGAAACCGTCACGCGACACAATATCGCTCTCGAGGTCAAGAGGTGTGTAAATAAAACAAGGTTAAATAATATTCTAGGTTTACTGTCATTATAAGAAATTGGAAATTCAGTTAAATCTTTGGTCAAAGAGGCCACACCGATGTTTCGTCCGGAAATTGTGATGCGATAAAACTGGACGATGTGAAAGGGGCCTAAAGTTGTATTTGATAATTACTTGAGTAGCTTAAAATGTCTTGGCTGTTAAGTAGTTTAAGTTTTAGTCCAGTCAATGTAGCTTAAAACTAGTCAAAATATCGGAACAGAAAAAGAAGAACAGATTTTGTTTTTAGGTGTCATCGGAAACATCCTAATGGACAGAATACATTTTCAAACTTAAGTTTTATATTTCTATTTTGATTTGGAATAATTTCGAAACTTTATACTATAAATTCAACTTAACCAGGTAGATATAAAATCCAGTAAGTTTTACGATCGGACGCAGTTGGTAGTAGAACCCGTGGATGTGTGGTGTAACAGAAACCATCATACGGTGTAAGTTACGGTACAGTTCCAGTTCCTATTCCGGCCGGTAATGCCTCTTAAGAAGGGTCTGCTCCAGTAAACGAGAAAGCAACCGCAAACTCAACCGCTTCCCACTGTATCCCTATCTAAACCTTGCAATTTCTTGCAGCTGAACGCTTTGACATTGCCTCATTTCAAACTATTTTATAAGTCTATCTTTTGTAATTGAGTATTGGAAAAAAAACTGAATATTCTTTATAACATTTTGGATCCGGCTTGCAAATTATTTTTTATTCTTAATTTTTTATTGTGTTAGGAAAAAAAATTCAAACTTTGTACTTACAAAATGTCAGTTACTTGACAAATAAAAGAAATTTAAAAAATGTAAATTGCAAGACGGATGCGTATTGTGAATGTGCTTAAAATGAGACCTTGCAAACAATTTTATGATAAAAAGCAAACGAAATAAATGGTTTGAAATTTAACATTGGTCTTATGGGATAAAAATGCAAGATGGCCCCCACTACAACAGACCCATTTCCCGCGATACGACTTTTTGCCGTGCGCCGTAGACCACGCAGCGCTGAGTTGTAGTCTTAGATTAGTATGGTCATAAATAATTCTTTTCACACAAATCGTTCACGATTTTGCGCCGTGCCCGGTGGCCGTGAAAATCACGGCGTTATTTGGAGAGCAGACCTCAAAAAAAAAAAAAAAATAATAATAATAAACATTTTGTAATGAAATTACCTTCAAAATTGTCTTCAGTCCTGTGAATG
>JAGFPH010000088.1:94427-106107 GCA_018207615.1 Philaenus spumarius
AGTAGAACACGTCCTGCAATTCTTTCCGTTTCTTCCTGATACACCCTGTATAAGAAATATTGATCAAAATTGGTTTAATACTTTACTTCATATATATATAAAAAAAACAATAGTAAATTTTGATAAATTAATAAGTTTTTACAATGTCCCTACCTCCTTCATTACTCTTGTCACTGAAATTAAGTTAACAAAACTTTGTATATATCTTGTATTGCATAAAAAGACACATTCTTTGACATATATCCGACCCTCTGTGATTTTTGAGAGCTTGGGGTAGGAGGGAATGGGGTTAACAATTTCAAATGTAAAGGTAGGTCATGTAGTAATAAACCATTGTAAAGCATGTGAAAAGGGAAACAGAATGGAGCAAACTAGAGCTTACGTTTTCAAAGTAATAGACAGTCAAAGTTCTGGAAAGTAATATACAGTACTGGTGTTATGCAATATAATGTGTACAAAGTTTCGTTACTTGTTTTCAGTAACAAAAGTAATGAAGGGACTGCACATATTTGTACACTGTTGCAATGAATCGGTCATGTTTTGGGCTGACTTGCTTCATTAGGTTTTGAGATGGCGTCAAACTTTATTGACTTGAGTGAAAAAGTGTTATCAACTTCAAGATATGCTACAAACTTGATTTTTTAAAACTGAAGGATCCCGTAACTTTTATCAACTAAATTATGAACAGATTTTAATAAAAATCCTAATTTCCATAGATGTTTATATTTTAAGTTTGCGTATGTCATCTGATTACAACTCGTACCATATACTTTGTATAATATTAATTAAATTTAAAAGTATTACCATACTACCAGCTTGACTACCTGCTAAACTTCGGATTAAATTATAAACATGTGGCAGATAAATTATAATTATAATTACTACCTCCAATAAATTTTACGTGCTGGTGTAATTGATAGTCACCCCGTGAAATGTAAAGACATATTAATAGAAATTTGCCTCATGTGAGTAGACACGCCCTTCCTTGGTTAATAACATCATGTCGGAGTAAATATAACACCACCCGGTTGGAGTAAAGTCTCTTTGACAACATCCGGTTGTAGTAAAGTCCCTTTCACACCATTCGGTTGGAGTAAAGTCCCTTTCACACCATTCGGTTGTAGTAAAGTCCCTTTCACACCATTCGGTTGGAGTAAAGTCCCTTTCACACCATTCGGTTGGAGTAAAGTCCCTTTCACACCATTAGGTTGGAGTAAAGTCCCTTCCACACTATCCGGTTTCCCGTACAGATTCGTCATTCATTGAGTCAAATGAATCCGTTCACACGCTTACAGATGACATTATGTGCCAATAGGCTTTGAAAATATTATAATAATATTTGATTTAACAACATTTATGTATAACAAAAGTTTAACATATTACTATTTAAAATTAATTAGCTTAGTCCGCTAGTATTTATTTGATGCCGATTTATTATTATAATGGAAATGCCGCTTGCTATAGGTTTGAGATCCTTTGTTCTTTATTTAAATAATATAATACACTTTCTGTATAAAGTAGTTTGCCGTTGAAATAAAATTAATACTTCTATTATACTTTGTTTGTACTGAACTGATCTCCCTTTCAATGACTTACGTCTAAAAATAATAATGTTGGAATATGTTGTGTCAATCTTAAATAAAACAATCGTAGAATTTGACGTTCAATTTGGCTTTTTCCTATTTCATCGGAAACATCGTTTGCTGTGTTGAGCATATTATTAGCATCATCATTTGTTGAAATATTGCATTATTGTGTGAAATAAATTTTGATCCGAAATTCTGAAGACCTTATTTCGATTATTTTCAGTTAGATAAATTCATTATCAAATTCCACAAACTACCAATATATAATTTTATTTCAAAAATGGTTATTCCTACTACTTACAATTTTTTAATTTTATCAATCATTTTAAAAAATTGAAATTTTCTGGATATCCTTTGTCAACGAACTCTAAAATCCATGGATATTTTTTCTTAGAAAAACGGATTTGATATACTGTACCGGGTGTCCATAAAGTCCCAACCCCCCCTTAACTTTGGAACAAGTAGAAATAAATAAATGAGCTTTGGAGTATGCCGCCATTTTCGATGGTGTTACAGGGGCGGTCCCAGCCTCTTGTTTTTTTTTTTTGGGTGGGGTCACCGTCATATGTTTTATTTTTTATCTCGTAGGGGGGGGATTTATAGCTAGTGCAAATTGATACCACTACCTTGTTATTAGGTGTATTCGATTTGCGAATATAATTATAGCTCCCCAAAATTATAGAATAATTTATTTATAAAACCGTATTTATTATAAAAAGGCTTATTAAAAATATTAATTATTCAAGATTTTGGGGGTCTGACCCCCTTGACCCCCCCCCCCCCCTGGGACCGCGCTTTGGTTAAGATAGAGACCTCTAATTTGTGCCATTCTTCTTCATTTATCAAACCTTTTAAAATGAGGTATCACTTGATGGGGGTTTGTATTTAAAATTTTGGAATCACCCTCTCAACCGCCCCCCAACCCATTTTGGGGTAAGGGTGGAATGGTCGGTTACACCAAAATTCATCTTCCTTTGTCATATAAAGATACCCCGAAGCTCCGTTATTTATTTCTACTTGTTCCAAAGTTAAGGGGGGGGGGGGCTTTATTGACACCCGGTATACAATTTCCAAATTGCTAAAATACAATACAAATTTAAAAATTAAGGTTGAAATTGAGGTTAAGTCTCCCCATTAGAAAAAGAAAAAGCGCTAGGCCATCTCCGGTCCCTGAACAGAGGAAAGGAAAAAAAACAATGGCAGCCGTCAATCCCTAGCGGAACTATCAGATCTAACCTAATGGAACTTTTATCACAGAATATGGTTTAGCCGTGGACATGCGAAACCGTCACGCGACACAATATCGCCCTCGAGGTCAAGAGGTGTGCAAATAAAACAAGGTTAAATAATATTCTAGGTTTACTGTCATTATAAGAAATTGGAAATTCAGTTAAATCTTTGGTCAAAGAGGCCACACCAAAGTTTCGTTCGGAAATTGTGATGCGATAAAACTGGACTATGTGAAAGGGGCCTAAGGTTGTATTTGATAATTACTTGAGTAGCTTAAAATGTCTGTGTTGTTAAGTAGTTTAAGTTTTAGTTCAGTCAATGTAGCTTAAAACTAGTCAAAATATCGGAACAGAAAAAGCAGAGCAGATTTTGTTTTAAGGTGTGTCATATTACATTATTTAAACTCGGAAACATTATAATGGACAGAATACATTTTCAAACTTAAGGGTCGGCTCTAGTAAAACAGAAAGCAACCTGCGACTCCAGCGTAGCGGCGGTAGGTTACGCGGACATTGCTCGTCCTAAATAAATCCATTTAAAACCCGCAATTGTTCAAATAGCGTTTTTTTTTTTTTAAATACCAAACTCTTAGTAACAAAATTCTTCATCCGAATGACTTGGTAATTTTTCGCTATAATTAATAGTTACAACGTAAAAAAATATTTAAAATCACCCTAAGCGGCGGTAGGTTATACGGACATTGCTCAGCCTAAATTCATTTAAAACCCGCAATTGTTCAAATAGCGTTTTAAAAAAAATACCAAACTCTTGGGGACGAAATTCTTCATGCGAATGGCTTGGTAGTTTTTCGCTATAATTAATAGTGACAACATACAAAAATACTAAAAATCAATGTTTTAAATTGTTAATAAATATTAAACAAAATGTTTTCTTAGTTTTGAAAATTATGCATATTGGCCACAGCTTTAAAATGACATATCGTTCATAATTATCCGATAAAAAATAAAGGAAAAATTTGGATTTTAATTTAACATTGGTGTTATGGAGTGTCAGCCAACATGGCCGACAGCTAGAGCCGACCCTTAAGTTTTATATTTCTATTAGAAACTTTATACTTTAAATTCAATTTAACCAGGTAGATATAAAATCCAGTAAGTTTTACGATCGGACGCAGTTGGTAGTACCCGTGGATGTGTGGTGTAACAGAAACCATCCGGTGTAAGTTACGACCGGTAATGCCTTTTAAGGCCTATTTCCCACGATGCGACTTTTTGCCGTGCGCCGTAGACGGCGCAGCGCTGAGTTGTAGTCTTAGATTAGTATGGTCATAAATGATTCTCTTCACACAAATCGTTCACGATTTAGCGCCGTGCTCGGTGGCCGGAAAATAACGGCGTTATTCAAACGACACGGCGGGCGCGTTGATTACTATTGCCTGCATTGACCATATTCAGACAGGTCGACTCGACGCCGGCTTGACTTGGGTGTTGTGCTTGCGTAAAGTAGTTACTCTAAACCGCAGCATTCATTGTTTCTTTGTTCTTGTTCGCTAAAGTTGTTTAATAAGTACATCAAAGTATGTAGTTACCAGTAAGCTATATAGCAACAAAAAAATAGAAAATATATTGACATAATAAAAAAAATGATAATAAAAATGTAAATTTAAAAACCTTATACTAGTAGTTCTGTGAACAGTAGACCTCGCTCGTTGAAATAACAAATGTGGTTTTAAAGGACTACAACTCAGTAAATGCGACGCAACGCCAATCGGTAAATCAGTAAATCCTTATCTTGGCTCCCCCTCCACAACTCACTCACAGTCACAGCGGCCACATTAACGTAGCGTAGGAAAGAGCAAGACAGCAGGTAGCGCGCTCTCTATCTCTCCCTCGCCATAAAGTTGTAAGGTTTTATGAAGACATCTAAAGAATAAAACGTATATGAACATGGTTAAAATACAAAAACTTAGACGATTTTTAACAAATTTGAAGTTTGCGGCCATTTTGTGAGCTTACCGTTAGTGATACGGAAACAACCAAGAAAAATATTTTGTAGATTGATACTAGCAAAATGTTATTAGTTTTTCAATTCGACTTACGGTTAAGCCGCAAACTGGATTTGGAAAAAAGCTTACACTGAGAGAAACGGTCCGGCCGCGATTTTAATTTTATTTAAGGAATAAAAAATGAAAAATGGAAAAACCGTACATATACATCGCTTGGCCTAGGAATAAAGAACATTCATGATGACAATCGGTCAAGGCGTTAGGTCGTAATCGTGAGACAGATAGACAGACAGACACACAGACGAAATGCCGAACGGTCGAGCTAAAACGGAAACCTCGCTCCGCTCGGTCAATAATTTGTTGTTTATAGAATATAATTTGTAACTTAACATAGGAAGCAATTGTGAAAATCACAATAAAATCGTAAATAACTAATACAAATTTTCTCATAGATCCTACGTAAGTGCAACAGCAACAACTGAATAAATAAACGCCGCGAACAGAAGTAGTGCCTTCCACTACTCAGATTTTTGTTAGAAATCTTACCTAATTTGCTACAACAAGGTCCACAAGAAATTAGAAATACTATGTGGTTCTTAACAAGATGTGCGCCTGCACACTATGCAATTGCAGTTCGTCGAACTTTGGACCAGCAATTTCCTGGACGATGGATAGGAAGAGGAGGCCCAACAAACTTTCCTCCGAGGTCTCCTGATCTAACATGTATGGACTTCTATTTATGGGTAAGACTCAAAGAAATTGTGTACAGAATCGGCCTACTGCAAGAGAAGAAATGCAAGGTAGAATAAGAAATGCAGTGGCGACGATAAACACGGAGGAAGTACTGCGAGCAGTTGATGCCTTTCCAACCCGTGTTGATTTGTGTATGGAACAAAATGGACGACAATTTGAACACCTGTAAGCTGTTCCAGGGAATTAACCGGTGATCAGTTATTTTTTAAGCCTACTTATAACGTACACAAAAACTCAGTAATTCTAAGAAAAACAATATTTTTCTGTAAATTTTAAGTCAATAGAAAAATGAAAAAAAATCAAATATGAAAAATGTTGATAATTCTATGGGCTTCAATTTGATATGTAAGACGACCCACATTGCAATTTGAAAATTTTTAGATATTGACTTTTTGAACTTCTAAAAGTTGTAAATTTTGAAACCTGCTAAAAATGTGAGAAAACCTACCAAAATTAGTTATTGTTTGAAAGGTCACATCTTTGTCAATGTACTTTAAAAATTGTAGCTGTAAAAAATAATTTTTATGTCAGATGTAAAAAGATATGTAAACTTAAGTTTTTATGATGTTTCGGGCCACCCTGTATTGACGGTGCAAGATAAATGAATTTTTTTTTATTAATGATCAGTGTACCGATACGTTTAAAATGAGGTACAACACGACCTACCTTTACATTTGAAAATTTCCCAAAAACCAACCCCCACCCCCAAAAAATACCCTTTTGTGACATTTTAGAGGGTTGAAAATCATTTTCCTAAATTCCTTGGGGTCGAAGTAGGGGGTTATCAGTTTAAACTAAATGTCTAAGTATAGGGTACTCGTTTCAATGCTATACAAGCCCTCCACCCGCTCTGATACACCCTGTATACTAGTACCTTTTGTAAAAAGAAATTTCTGTCGTTAAAATAAAATTAATACTTCTCTGTACTATTATTTGTATTATTTTACGGATCTCTTTTGAAAAGACTTGCATCTCAAACATATAAAGTAAGCATATATTAAAACAATCGTAGATTTTGGTATTCCGTTTTGCTTTTTTGTTATTCTTAGATATTTATCCAGACTATGAAACGAAAAACTAGGTACACAGTTACCGAAAGTCGCTTCATGTTAACCACTGCAATATGTAGTTTCTTCGAAAGCTACCTGAAAATTCTTATCAGTATTATATTGCTTAACTACCGTGAACTATTTGTATTACAAACAGTAATGCAATATTTCAACATAATATTATATTGCAATAAATATGTTAAACACGCTAACACCTGAAGCCATTTCTTCGCACGAGATCACGCTCGGCGACAATTCACACACGGCAGCTACATTCCCCATTTATTTCAATATTTTTTTTAAATAATGGAAAAGCAAAACGGAAAGCACAGTTTTTTACATTCTTGTAACCTAGGTCATTGCAAAAGAAGTCTGTTAAAAATAATGTATACACATAAATAAAGTTGAAGTGTCTGTATTTGATTTTGAAATAAATCCTTTTTTTTTCTACGCTCATATGGTTATTCACTCGTTACCAAAACCAAAACATGCGTTTAAATTTATTTTGTCTGTCTGTCTGTTTGTTCGTCAAAGCTGTTGTTCTCCGGAATATCTGAACCAGTTTTGGCGAAACTTTCATTTGCATTTCAGAGACTAATTTAGGCGGTTTGCGGTAGGAGTAAACAAATAGAAAATGCAATGCGTAATTGGTTTCTACGGCAACGACAAATATAAAATACGAGTAACGAAAAAGCGTTACAAAATTGGTTGCTATGGCAAGAAATTAAATACATTTAAGAAACATGTGTTTTGGTTCATCAATTTAAATTAAGAGACGATCGGCTCCGTCCGGCGTAGTTCAGATATTATCATCAAGCGCTGAAATACATTAAATAAACACGAAATGTTGGTTTATCAGTCTAGGCCTAATCTAAAATTATTGTGTGTATATTTAATTTATTTTACTTAACGGCAACATACACACAATAACTTTAGGTTAGGCCTAGAAAGTAATTTTAAGTCTATGCCTAACCTAAAATTATTGTATGTATGTTGCCGTTAAGTCAGGTAAATCAAACATACACACAATAATTTTAGATTAGGCCTAGACTGACGAGTTCGTTTTATGTGTATTAAATATATTTACAATGCATGGGCATTTAACTGTATTTACCATCTTAGCTTTGATGTTATAATTAATTGTACACCTTTATTATAATAACATTAAACGTACGGAAACGGTAAATATTTGTATAAAAAACAATCCAATAATAAACGGCAATTGGAAGATTAAAATTATGTGTATGTTGCCGCTAAGGCTGATAAAGAATTGAAGAAAATGCGTGAAGAACTTCGTTTCTGACGGGGGTCCCTCAACTGAACACATTTACTTTTTACCTCAGAAATATTTTGGGTTAAGGCTCGGTATCACTAGAGATAAATAAATTTATCTTAGCTATATAAATTTTATAAATTTGTATCTTAACTATTTTGAGCTACAGCGGTGTAAATAACCTTTTTTTACTTCTTAAGGCTCGGGTCCCTAAATTCAAAATGGCGAAGTTGGCTCACAATTTCAATGTTAAAATAACCTAACCATACCTTCACTTTTAAGCGTATGTTTGTGTTATTTTCGTCAAAAAACTAAAGCTGTATTTTTTTTTTAAAGTAAAATAGATTGTGGGTGTTGATTGCTAAGGTTTTTTGCAGTATCTCTTTTTGCAACTGAGTAAAAAATTTAAAAGTTTACTATTTATATCATACGTTTATGAAAACAATAAAACGGTTTTTGAAAATGTATTCAGCAATCAACATCCGCATATGACAGTACTTCAAAATGAAACCAAAATTGTAAATTTCTTCCACGAATTAACGGGAAAAAATGACTTATTCTGTAGCATTGCTCTTATGGGAATCAGATTCAATATGGCGGACCGGGTATCCACCCCTTAATTATTTAAGAATTGAAAAATGTAAAAATTATGAACAAAATTAAAGGTTTTGTGACGTGACACGGACTGTCTCACATTATGTGTAAGACATTGGTAACCCCATCATTCTACCAAGATCCAAGTGAATCTGTCCCAATCAATTGTAATTTTCGTGAAAATATCATAATATACAATAATCTGTTTGTATTTGCTTCGCCACAAGTCGCCGTGGGAGTTGGGGAGCGAAGCGATCATGAGTGGAGCCTCTACTAGTAAATAAATAAATCAAAAAGTATTAAGTTTATTTTAATGACGAACGAAACAAAGGAACAAGGGGAAAGGATCTGAGAACAAAAAAGATTCTTAGTTAAAATAAATGCTACTGCATTAAGGTAATTAAATTTAAATAATTGTATATCACAATGTTGTTAAATTTTGTTGAATCAATGATTATTAATATGTACTAAAATAAAGAAAGAAAACGAAAAAGACTGACTCATTAGGAAAACCTAATGGTGTGAACGATCTTATGCCTTCCCATGTCCCACCGCTATCTCTCACTTCGTACGGTACTTAATGGCTCTTAAAGTATCATCCATTTGTCTTTAGCACTCGAAAGACATGAAGACGTTTAAAAAGATCTTAACTGTACGTATGACCTATCCGTACGAAAAAACCGGATGGTATAAAAGGGACCTATAGTCTGTATACTTCAGGTTGGTTGATGAACCGAGGACCACCTGAGGCCCCTTTATAATCCCTCGCCGTCTGAAATGAGTCGCCTACTGGCTGTGTTCCTACGAGGATAAACTTTTTTCAACTAACCATAATTTGACTTTCTTAAACATATATTTTGAATTTACTAAAACACGAAAAATGATATTAAACTCGGCTATGTTAGATTTTAAAGTTAGTATTAATCACCAAAACAAGTTAGCTGTTTGTATCTCATTACATTTTGTCATTACCATATTAAATGTTGTGATACGGAAGACAAGTTTGGTATCATTTTTCATAACGTTTTTAGTAGATTCCAAATACGTATTTAAAAATGTCAAATTACGGTCTGGTGTTCCTCGTAGGAACACATCCAGTAGGTGACTAATTCCCTAGAAAGGTGCAACCCTGACGGAGGTGGCGAAGGATTATTAAGGGTAGCCTCTGGATAGTCCAGGTTCATCGGCTAACCTGAAGTATACCGACTTTACAGACTATAAGAGGTACAACCGACCGTAACTTATACCGTATTGATTGTTTCTGTTATACCACTAAACCACGGCTGACTACCACCCCCTGCGCCTGATCGTAAAACTTAATGGAGGGTTATGTCCCCATCTGTCCCACTGTATTAGTGTGTATTTAATTATAACTGTATATTTAGTTTAGGTCAGGTAGTCTGGTTAGGTTAGGTTAGATTAGGTTAGGTTAGGTCAGGAGGTTAGGTCCAGGAGGTTGTCTGGTTAGGTCAGGTTAGGCCAGGTGTCTGGCAGGTTGATTCACAAGGTTAGGTTCAGCAAATATACAAGGATTCCCACCACGTTTAAAAAATATTTTATTCGTATGTGTTCGAATTTGAGTGCTATTACTATTTAATAAAAAAATCCAATTCTGTAGCATATCTAGAAGTCGATAATACTTTTTCAGAAAAGTAAATAAACTTTACCATGGTGAAAAAATGAAGCAATTTGTCCAAAACATGAAAGATTCGTTTTAATAAATCTAGAGATTCGTGACTTTTATTGAAATAAATTATTGTTAAAAAAAAGTGGAAGTAGTGATCAGATTTTGATCAAATTTGTTCAAATCTTTAAAACCAGATGATCAAAATAATTTCAGTTTGTTTAGGTATGTCAACGAATAGGCCAATTTGGAGTTCTTCCTCGATACAAATTATATAATTACTTAGGAAATTGATATTTTGAGAAAATACGGTTCCCTACCTTCATAAAACGAGTGGTGTTAGACATACAGCCATACAACATCCGGAGCACAGTTAGCGTGAACTTTGATGGCATTTTCCCTTATCCACAATAACAATGCCATCACCGTTACTTACTCAGTATTTATATTTTACAGGCCTAATGTTTAACAAAGTATTTAAACTTAAATAGTATAAATGTGGTTTTACATTGACTATTATTTCATACAGAAAACTGAATTATAATAATTGCTACATGTACATTTAACTATAGGAAAATAACTCTATTAAATAAATGGCACTGAGATTCAATCAGAACTATTTCAGAAGCACCCGCCTTCATCAATTACAGTTAAGAAATTCTCTTGGATTCGGTTACAACAACCAAAACATATGACGAGAGCGGCAACCTTCTAATGTACAGTTGAAAATATTTGTGAAGAAGTAGATCGTGGAGGATGGTTGATCGAGTAGAGCAAGCTGCGATGCTAGTACCAATCATAGCAGAGATTATAAAAAAAAAAAACAATCGCATGGTTCTCATTGTTTATTTAGACTATTATACCATTTATATAAATTTCTTTAATAATCAAGGATAACCATTTTCAGTCAGAATTGTTGCATTTTCTCTACTATCCTTGACTTAATTATAAAAAGCGATTCATCATTGGCTGATTTCATACTTATCGACTCGACACCGACCCGATACGGCAATAGTACCGATATCGGCAGAGGTCTTTCACTTTTACCGTCTCGACGCCGATACCGACAAGACCAATTTAAAATATTTAACGAGGCCAAATTATTATTAATCGATTACCATAGCAACCAGTAAACATACTGAGACTATATCGTACCGATAAAGAAGGGAGACCTGTCGGTGAGTGTGAAAGCTACTCTTAAGTTTAAGCATTGTATTTGGATAAAAAAATTCATGATCTATGGTTTAAGTTAGATTTCATGACCGCCAACATCGTGCCGATATCGGGTATGTGTCGTGTCGGTAAGTGTGAAATCAGCCATTGGATGTTTCTTTAAATTGGCTGATTTCACACTTATCGACACGATACCGACACGTCACCAACACGATATCGGCACGATGTTGTCGGTCATGAAAACTAACTTAACTTAAGAGTAGCTTTCACACTCACCGACATATCGGTGTCGTGTCGTTGCAGGCGCCGACAATGTTGGCGAGCTGCTGGTCTCCCTTCTTTATCGGTACGATATCGTACTATTGCTGTATCGGGTCGGTGTCGTGTCAATGTCGTGTCGGTGTCGTGTCAATGTCGTGTCGGTGTCGTGTC
>JAGFPH010000088.1:106117-116781 GCA_018207615.1 Philaenus spumarius
GTCAATGTCGTGTCGGTGTCGTGTCAATGTCGTGTCGGTGTCGTGTCGGTGTCGTGTCGGTAAGTGTGGAATCAGCCACTGTCTACAGTTTTTGTATCTTAACATTTTTTCGTAAACTCTTTAGTTTTTTAGATATTCAATTTTAAAAAGTTCGAATCGATGCCCTCTTGAAACGGATAACTGCTGCAAAATAAAATTTTGCACATTTGCGTAAACCAATATGATAAAATTTCATGCAGGGTCCATTAATTTATCTTAAAACGTTCATGAGATAATATTTTGGTTTAAAAAACATGTGATATCTTCTTTATCAGTACCTTAAAGTATAGCTCGACAGATGCTTTTGAAAAATATTTGAGATGGATTGCTTAGATTTTCGTTAATGTTTGATTTACGGCATATTCAAGCAAGTGCTAATCTGGGATCTAACAGACAGGCGGTACCACAATCGATGTGTGCATAACCATCAAAAACAGTCGGCTGATGGTCGAAAATTCTGTAAATATTTAAGTTATACAGAGTGTTCATAAAGTCCCTTTAACCCCCTTTTTTATTTTTGTTATTGAAAATAAGTTAACAAAACTTTGTATTAAACTAGGTTACATACCTTAGATACCGTCAACAGTTCTGTATCCTTTTCCCGGCGACGACAGGTTTCGGAAGACTATACTGTACTTCCATTGTCAAATCACAAGAAACACGTAACACAAATAACAAAAAGCACACCTAACATTAAATAACACAATAAATGTCTAAAATTAATAAATAAATAACACATGACACACTTTGAGCATGCTGGCCAGCCGGTTGTAAGGAACTAACCTCCTCCGTCATTGCTACCTATACTCCCCCCCCAACTTGTTTATTTTGGATGTTCCTTATCTTACTACCCGGGCTCTGTGTACTTATACGATTAATAGCGTTGAACAACACGTTAGAATTATATTTTAACTTCTCATTAATGGTGTTGTCAGTACCGTATTTAAATGCGTAGTATATGTGAATTTCCCCCAAACTCGACATAAAAGGAGACTTTCGGCATTTGTGTAAAATATCCATATTAGTATTGATATCTACAACGTTGTGCTAATTTTGTACGAGGTCCTCGGCAAACTTAGATTTTTGTGTTAACTGCGACTTTCTAGGGATGTTCGCGAAATCTAGTTTTAAATGACCGATCCGTTTGTCCGGTGTAAATTTTAGAGCAGTCCAAACACCTGATTTTATAAATTCCTGTTTTTTGTCATTCATTCTACGCCCCACTAATCTTTCTGGTCTGTTGGAGGTCTTGCAAGACAATGTGACGTTCTGTTTCCTCAACTCATTTTTAATAGTATAATGTAAGGCATCCCCATACTCGACACATACATTGGGAACTATAATCTGCCTATGTGTATTAGGCCTAATATGTTTGCGGATGATACTATCTACTATTGTGCTGTTGTAACCATTGGCTACAGCTATGTGTTTAGTTATAGATAGTTAAGAGTTGTAACCATCCCTATTGAGGGGCACTGTCAGACGTCTGTTCACTAAGCTGTGGAATGCGGCCATCTTGTGGGGGGGGGGGGGGGGGGGTATGAAGTAGCGTGAATTGAATGGTCCGTAGCCGATGGTGGCAGTATATATTGTATACAAGGGTATCATCCTGTTTTTCAAAGTCATGGAAAATGACATTGCTATCATAGCATCAAAACAGGTTATTTATTTGTTAATATTAGGTATAAGTAGGTTGTATGTTATTTTCTATAAATTTGATTGCTCATTACTTTGAAACGAAGCAAGATATTAAGTTCTAGTTTGTGCCATCTTGTTTCTCTTTTAATAAGCTTTTCAATGGTGTATTACATGACCTATATATTTGAAGTTTTTAACCCTCCTAAGCCCCTCAAAATCATAGAGGGTCAGCTATGTCAAGAACATTGTCCTGTTATGCAACACAAGATATATAAAAAGTTTTATTCAGTTATTTTTAGTAACACAAATAATTGAGGGGGTTTAAAAGGACTTTACGAACACTCTGTATAACTGGTGTACTTCCTAAAACAATAGTATGTTGCCTGTAATACTACATAATTGTACAAAAATTCTGGACAATATTTTGCATGCAAATAATATTATATAACATTGAGAGGCTATTCACTAAGGCGAATAACAAATATTAAAGGTCAGGATCGAAATTTTTGTCCTACAAGTTATATTTAACTTAATATTTTAATTAAATGTAAGTATGGTTGTGCGATACTTTATTTTCAATCGCAATTTAACACAAAAATTCAATGGTGAATGCTGATATGGATGCTGGAGTAACAGCACTTTAACTTTTGGACAAATTAACAAAATCAGTTTTTTATTTTCGTAAATTTGATTGTTACTCTTTATTTTCTAATGTTTTTATTTAATGGTCGCATTAATTTTCTCAACAAAAAGAACTGCTGGTTAAACAAAACAAACATAGTTTTTTTTAACTTTTAAAATAATTAGCTGATGTAGCAAACTGTTTTTATATTGTTGTGAATTTTAATTTTGTCGTAAACATCAGAATTCAAAAACAAATATTAATATTTTAAAATAATTTTACTTAACACAGAATCCAAATAGAATACGTCAATTGTAAATTACAAAAGTGTATGTTGCAACTTAAAGTCATCTCGCAAACGAAGTCGTGCCTATAATCTCTGCTCTACTTGTATTGCAGCTCTTATCAATGCACTACATCTCTGCTGTGATCGTTGCTAGCATCGCGCTTGCACTATCGCCCTACTTGGCGTGAAGCAGTATTGGTATTGGGAGGGAAGTGATGACTTTCTACTACCCTGGCAGCCTAACATAGGTTCACTCCACACAATTAACTTGGATAAAAATGTTGATACTGTTAATTCTAACTTACACTTTGCTTAGCTTTTAAAGGAAGTACGTTTTAAAAAAATATCAGTAGACCTGATAAAACTCGATATATTATGTTACAATTCACTATTAATGTGGGACTTTCAACAATAAATCATAAGAAATAATCAGCTGATTTAAAATACAATATACTGTAAATATTATTTGAGTTTAGTTATTTATTTTGAAAATAACGGATTTTAACAAACTAAATTACTGCCAGAGATGTTTATATCATTTGAATCCATACACTAATTAATTGATTGGTTTATTTATCTCTCTATTATACAAAAAAATCATGTCACCCACGCAAAACTCTGGGCCTACTGAGCATTCGTCTATGCATACAGCCTCACCAAGATTCTATATCAAAGCCCATTAAAGAATACCGTTGAGGGACGAGCTTGTGTACACCGAGACCTTGAACGCTCCTATCGCCGTAGTGCGACGTTGTCACGTTCTTCCCACGCTTCTAACTGACTGCGGCTGACTCAACGCATTTATAGTTCTTTAACTGGGCGATCAAGCCTCGAGAGGTAACTACCAGGAGTGTTCGAGTCTAGTAGATATGGCAACGCTGCGCGCCCATCCTATTGGCCGCCTCGTAACGGTATTCTTCAGTGGGCTATAATATAGTGCCGTTATTCTAATAAATCGTAATTCCTCAGAAAATATCAGAGTATACAATAATGTTTTTGCATTTGCTCCGCCGCTAGTTGAGACGGAGGTTGGTGAGCGGAACGAGCAACGGGAGAGAGCTCTAGTATAAAAATCGTTGTCATACACTTCAGAAAAGGAATGAATTTAGTGTTTTAATTCGAACATGGTTAGTAAATTAAAAAACAGAAGTTGCATATTTCATCAGAAAATATAAAAGATTTTCGGTAATCCTGTCTTGTTAGTTACAAATTGTATATTTTTAAAAGAAATAATTTTCATAGTTTATAGACATTTAGTCTTCTGTGTTAGTTTAAAATAGGCTATAATCGTTATAGCAATACATTTTGAGAAATGGCGCTTTTTGTAACAAAATTAACCACAATTCCAGTTAACACTAGCCAACCACCGACTTAAATTAAATCTAAAATATTACTGTAAATTGAAAATAGTGTAAACTATAAAATGTTTAAAAAAAATTAAACAGGTAGAGGTTAATTAACTAGAAAGGCAACAGAGAAAGCAAATCTCCCTGCCGATGGCGCATGCACGTAGAGCTTCTTGTTTACCACACACCTACACTCGATTCACGTCCACCGTGCAGTACAGAGCGCCCTAAGCCATGCTATCCAAACGACAGTCTGAGCGATATTAGCCAACTAAAAAACATCAACTCCCATGCAAAGTTCGGACAGTTGAAGCAACCCGCATGACAATAAACATGATGTTCCCAGTAATGGTAGTAGTATGTATATCTCCCGTAAGACCTGTACTGCATGATGAACGTGGAATTGAGTGTAGCTAGTTGCTTCTTCTTATATATTTTCAACTGCACACAGTGGGTTTTGCCTGGAAGACTGTTGTAATTTTATAGCATACAACCAATTCATAAACTAAAATTACAAACCTGAAATAATAATATAGTGTATGGCGTCAATTCAGAATAGTTTCTAGATATTATATACAGTACATGCCTTAATGTACTTTCAAAATACTATTTTACATCATTGGCTTTCGCGTCAAAATAAATTTTGTTGTTGTTAATTATCTAATTTTAGTCTCTTTAGTTATTCTACTTTTCGTCATGGGCGCTGCTAGAAAATGTTGCCAAAGGGGGCAAATTCTACAGGGGAAATTTAAAAAGGTGTAACATAAAACGGATTTTTAACGTATTTGTACACTTACTAAACGTCGAAGTAAAGTCATTGCCTATAGGATATATTTTAGTCTTTTTTGTACACGCATCTCTTATTTATTTATCCAACCAACATAACGTTGTCACCCCAGTTCGTCCCCGTATCAGTAACTGAACCTGCGATGTTTTCAGGATCAAGTCTAAGCGAAGGGGCATAAAACCAAGACACTCTTCTTTTATTACTTTCTCCTTCCCGTCATAAAACCTAACACCAATTGATTGTTGTCCCACACTGCCATTATCTACTTTTTAATCTGCCATGATAGATAATGTTTAATTATTTACAAAATAATAGTTTTTACGAATAGTTATCGCTGTTGGCTATAATATAATTTTGTACTTCCATTTCTTGGAGTAGTTCTTAAATGATTTATGTTTATGAAAAATTGTGTTCAAATAATTGTCTGAGAAAATTCGTTAGCCAGGTCCGAAAAGTTAGCCATCTTTTTCTAGACTTTACGAACGACGAAGAAAAATCTGTGCACATTTTAAGGTTTATAAACAAAGTTCAGTTTTATTTTGTAAGAATTGAGGAAAAAATGTGCTGTATATTTGCCTTGTAACTAAGCTGACAGACTGTTCATTCATTAAAGAGACGTATAAAAGGAGTTTTCTTCTTAAGTCAGGAATTATCAACAAATTTGAAAATAAATGTTTTGAGTTACGAGCTCTTAAATACCACTGAGCATATACAAGAAAGTCACGAGGCGCTGACCGCTGGTGCGAAACTGTACCTCATAGTCCAGTCAAGGAAGGCTAACAAAGGTCGAGAAGGAGAAATAATTCGGGCAATAACAAAATGTTGTTCAGTGACAGAGGGAGTGCCATGAACAGCGTGAGAAACAGTAATGACCGGTAGGGATTGGCAGGGAATTTGTTAGCGTTAAAGTTTTTTTTTACGTTTTCGTGAATAATTTGGAAACCATGGATTCTAGTGAAAAGTGTATGTCTACAAAATTAAACTAAATAAATTAGACTACAAAAATTATCGATTCGTTTTTTTCTCTAGGATAAATTAAAAGTTTGTGAGATGCAGGGAATGGAAAATCCCTGATTTTACAAATAATGTTTTAATAATGGTTTAAAATTAATGATTATTGTTCAATGAAGTGGGTTCAGACCTAATATGAAATGTCTGTACATCACCAAAGTGTAGTAGTGCTGAATTAAGGGGAATGAGGTTGGAGGGCGACGCTTGAGAGAATTCAGATGGAATAAAGACAAGCTGTATTTTGTCCTCACGCAAGACATGCTGGTATTGGAAACTAGCAACCAGTATGTGTTTAAGGATATTGCAGAAGTTGTGTTGGGCAGAAGTTTGGTCAGAAAATACTATAGAGCTTACTTAATGAACTCCATTAAAAGATCACATTGGTCTGACGTAAGGAAGAGGAATAACATATTCTGTTCTATTGAAGTGGGTTGATGGAGCAACCTCCATCTGCTCTTCATTAGTGAAGTTTGCTGGAGTGTCTTTTTCAAGTGGAGAGCAGCATGTTGATTTTACGGGAATCACGGAAAAATAATAATGGACAAGACCCGGTAAAGCTGTATGAATGGTTCAATGAACATCCTCCGTTTCGGAAAACTGTTCACTTATGTCTCTGTCGAGAGGGGTAATCGGAAGCTCAATAATAATGACACCGATCCCTAGAAATTGGGACTGGAACAGTACAAAACGAGAAGAGCAGAAGAGAAGGGGTCTCACACAAATGTCAGTTGACATTAGTTTTAAGGCAAGCACGAATGCCACTGTTTATCAGAAGCATTTTCTTGGAAAAATATAAGAATAAAACCAAGCTTATGTAACAAAACAACAGCAAGGGGTATAGAAGAGTACATGGGATGCTGATGGCACTGTATTGAGATTTGGGTTAAGAAAGCTGCCCTTCATTCAACTGTCATAGTAATAGGTGAATTTGTCGACTTGATTTTTTTACTCATTGATTTTCCACGACCAAGGAGTTACTTATAATTTACGAAGCCTGGTAGGGGCAAGGTAGAATCAAAATAGTTTCCGACAAACTACAACCATTGCCTTTTGCTGAAAACTTCCTCCTTTCCATGCCTTTAGCGGTTGTGACATATTATTTACATGTATACATATTATTTACATTAAAAGCAAAGGAGGAATTAATTGTTAAGCTGATCATTAAGAATCCGAGGTAAATGAAGACAATATCCGACATCTGCAGTAACCCCTCAACATCAGCAGTCAAGGTCGCACAGGCTGGCAAGATGTTTGTAGAAATGTACCACGTTACTCCAGATCAGCAAGGTCTCAATTAACACCTGTAGCTGCATTTCTAAACGCTTGAACGAAGCTAAAACCAGACCTCACATTATTGGTACTAACCACAGGAGCACATCTGCGCAACAACACACTTTTAGAGTTTACTTACAGGTATATCAATTTTACTAACGTACTGTTTATTTTTTTGCAATACTATTAAGACACTATTTAAGACAACAATGGCTTAAAACCCACGAAAACAAGTGGGGGTGGACATTGAGAGAGAATGGATTACCTAGTAACAACAAAAGACCCAATAGCACCTGAAGCGATACTGAACATCATCTTTTGCCTATGTTCTGTGTGTGGAGGACGATGTGGATGCCAAAAATACCGCTTTCCATACTCCATGGTGAGCTGCACGTGCCATGGTATACTAGAGAAGGTCTAGCATGACCCATGGTCTTGAGATGCGCAGTAGACTTGGAGTTGATTCGAGTGGTAAGGGTCAGAAAGGCTCAGTCTGTTGCCGTGCTCTGAACGTAATACTTCGGTCTGGAAGCGAATGAAATATTCCAATAAATGTATTGTCTGTGCGTGGTATCCCTTCCCCTCCAGCGGACGGCGTCCCCACTTGCCTAAATTATTCCCTCCCACCAACGCATCTGAGAGGTCATGGCATATTTGACGAAGTGTACATGCACGAATGGCTTTGCTATTTCGAGTAGATCGTGAATGAAGATTCTGATTAAACTGTTGATTTTTAAAGTGTAAACATTCAAGATTAGACATTTGTTTTTAATAACTAATGTAGTTTTTCTGTTAGTTCTGAGTTCATTTAACATTAATCATTTATTTTATACGATAACACACGATTTTTCTCATCCGAATTGCTACCACACGAATTAATTATCTCTATTATTAGCGAATTTCCATAGGAAAAATGAGCTATTGCAGTGGCCCTTACGGTAAGACCCAAGGTCGGGAGTAGCAAATGAGCACCGATCATGGTCCCCAGAACACGTTTTGGGGTGTCATTAAAAATCTTATATATATGTATGTATGTGTGCGCACTCTAACGGGCGCATTTTACGTCCGATTTGGTCCAAATTTGGTACTTACGTTGGTTGTCTAAGTCACTTGGACGAGTTCGTTAGAAAAAAAAATTGACCGGAAGCAGACAACATTTTTAACCGGAAGTACCATGTATGTGGGTGTGCGCACTCTAACGGAAGCATTTTATGTCCGATTTGGTCCAAACTTAGTACACAGGTTGGTTATCTAAGTCGTTTGGACGAGTCCGTTAGGCAAAAAAATTGACAGGAAGTAGACCACATTTTTGACCGGAAGTAACAATTTTTTGAGATTTTTCCTACTAGAATTTAATTTTGTTGAAGTTTTCTTTTAAAAAAATATACATACGAAATAATTCTGCACATTTTGTTTTTTTACGCGACCTTATAGCCCATCAGGTTTCCCCAAAAACAATCAAAACGTAAAATACCATAAAAGTACCAGAATTAAATCCACGCCTTTTCCGTGGTGACCGATTGCAATATATTTGGTACATGCTGGCAGCACCTTCGTGAGTAGAACAATTTCCCAAATAGTTCTTTGAATCCCAAAAACATATATAAAATTAATTTTGGAAATTAGCACAGCGATTCAGCTGCGTGGTCGAATTATTTTTCCTTCGGTGACTGGACTATCAGGGTTGGCACTTGATAACATACTGGAGAACTGGAAATTATCTACCTTAATCCCCGGGCCGGCATCACGTAAGCTAAAAATGTAAAAAAGCCTTTGGATTATTTGAATTTCTTTAGTAGTATTTTTAAAAGTCAATCTATTTTTGTTTAACTGGGATTATTTTACTTTTTCTTTTCTTCGATTAATTTTTCCCAGATCACTCCTTTCTGGCACCGCCCATGCTTTTCGCAGAAAATTATATAATTTGAACCGTATGTTAATTAAATCTGATATAGTCAAAGATTACCAAAACAAAAAGGAAGTAGAAAGAAAGAGAATCGACCAATCAAGATATTAAATTATCGACTTTCTGTAACACTGACTATGTATAAACAAAATCATTTACTTTACTCGCTATTACTTTAGCACCAACCGACTTCCACTGAAGCAGATATTTGCCGGTTAACATATGTATTTTCTTTGTTATATACTATAATTATATACAGAACTGTACATAGAAAGTAATTTAGTGTTCTCACTTTTATCAAATTTAGGAGAGTGGCACTTTTGGACATAAGCAAAGATAAGATTTGGAAATGTAGCGCACCGAGCATCGTCACGACTGTAGTGTGTAGTAGGTTTAGACAGTTTATATGCAAAGGTCGTGCCATTGCTGGATCTGCTCCATGGGATTAGCAAAAGCTGTGTTCCAATGTGTCAAGGTTTTCCCACGGGCAAACATATAAGAGCCCAACACACATTTCCCCAACAGTTTATCTGCAACAACACAAAACATCAACATAGTACTTCAGTATATAGTTTAGTATAACTAAATATAGACTTTCACTGGACCGATTTTAATATTTGACGCCTCGTTAAAAAACCTTTAACTGGAAGATTCACAAGTAATTATTTTTAATAAAATGGAAAAAATATTCTCCATGTAAAAAAATCATTATTAAATTTGTTAATGAAACATATGATATTTTCACAGCTGTTTTGAAATTGTTGTGGGGTTCCTTTTTTACATAGAATACAGTAGGTTAGAGGTTAGTGTGAGAAAGTATATCATGCGCCTGTACACTCTAGTCGAACCAAGTTGAATGTACACAAAGCGAGATATAAGATGGCTCTTTCTCTTAACTCCCCTTGCCTTGCCTAACCTCTTCTATGCTCGAATTCTTGAAAGAAACACTAGGCGAAGAGAGTGGGATCATTTACACTCTCGTCTTTATTATTCAGTTTTAAGACCTTTGATCAACGTAAGTCACACATCGGTTTAACATCAATAAGTCCTCGTATAACTTCACGAACGGTTGACCTTGGCGTTTTAAAGTAAAGAAGCTACATTATGCTCAACATTTAATAAAAGCGAAACCTAGGCCTATGACTAAAAGATATTTTTAAACGTTACTACTAAATGCAAACCCTACTTGGACTATTTAAAGTTTGTAGAGTTTGAAAACAAATTCTTTAGGTGCGAAATAGTGGGGAAAAAGACTGGAGGATTTATTTATTTATTTAATTTATCCTACAACAGTGAGCTGTGTAATATAAACAGAAATAGAAGACAAGGTGCTGTAAGGATTAATAGAATAGGTCTGATAAAGACAGAAGTTACCTTTCCCATAAGTGGCTCCAGTCTGGAAGACTTGAAGTACTACACTCGTCACTTCGATATTAGCACCGGGTATATTGAAGTTAAATCCTTGTGAGTAGTTAGGACTGTTCGTTCCTCTACAAGTGGTTGTACGTTTTACCTTCACAGTCCTGTATTGTTGGTTCAAGGTAACGCGGACATAAGTGTCTTGTCTCTCATCTGGAAACTGTATTGTTATAATCAGTATTAGTCCAGTATAAACATAAAGTATACAAAATAAAGGGATCTGAGTTTTTGTTTACAGCGATATTTATTCTGGACTATTATACATTATCATGACTCATATACGTTTTTTAATTCATACTAATTGTGTTTACAATATGTCCTGACTGTAGAATGTAGAA
>JAGFPH010000088.1:122137-135031 GCA_018207615.1 Philaenus spumarius
GGAGCCTTAAATAATTGCGGAAATGCGACTATGTCTTTTAATAATTGCGGAGATGCGGAGTAGCCTTAAATATTTGCGAAGATGCAACGGATCCTTAAATAATTGTGGAGATTTGATAGAGCCTTAAAAAAAGTGTGTCCGTGCTGTGTCGATGACGGTGTTGTGAGGTCAATAATTTTTCTCCATGCAAAAAAGTGCCCAACGCACCTTATGAAGTTTTCACTTCAAAAATAAAAATGGTTGTTTAGGTTTTGGTAAAGTGTGATTAACCACATGAGCTTAGAAAAACTCAATAGGGGTGAACTAAGAAAAGATTTTTGGCCTTTAAGAGATGAAACAACCCCTAAAACAATAAACACTGTTGTTATACTTTCCTTAAAGCTAGAAAACTGAAATTTTGTACATTTATTCCTTATAATAAAAAATAAACCAGTTTTACATCTTATGACGTTCTGCTAAGGGGTAAACATTTAACAACCCCTATAAAAATAAATATTAATTTAATACCGCCAAGGAACGAGAAATATTTGGTACAATATTGCTCATAAGCACTAGAGGTGAACTAAGATAGGATTTAAAAAAAAATTGGCATTTAATGGGTGAAACATCCCCTAAAACAATATATGTTGTTTGTTTACTTTCCTTAAAGCTGACATTTTGTACATTTATTTCTTACAAAACCCATATGAAAAGAAAATGAGTTTTACATTTTGTTACGTGCTGCTAGGGGTGAAAATGTGTTAACAACCCCTAAAAACAATAAATATTAATATTTATACTTTCCTTAAAATTAGAGAGTTGAAATTTTGTACATTTATTTCTTACGCGATACACATAAAAAAGTAAAGCAGTTGTACATTTCGTTACGTGCTGCTAGGGAAGAAAATGTGAAAACAACCCCTAAAACAATAAATATAAATGTTTATACTTTCCTTAAAGCTAGAGAGCTGAAATTTTGTAAATATTTCTTACAAGGTACATGTAAAAAATATACCAGTTCTATGTTTTGTTACGTGCTGCTAAGGGTTGAAAATGTAATAACGAAAGCTAAAAACAATAAATATTAATTGGTAGGGCCTAGTCTTTCCTTAAAACTAGAGAGCTGAAATTTGGCACTTATTAATTTTAAGAAAATATTTTAGATGTAAACTGATCAAAACTATCCCGGTCTATGCACTCGCATATTAAAGACGTACCTGGGTGATCTGCAAACATACAGCTAAGAATGTGATTTATCAGTCTGTAGATTTAGGGGTTGAAAAGAAAGACGCTCTTCACTCTGAATTCTTTATTTTTTTATTGATTTAATTTATTTAGCACACATACCGTGACGAAGACGATTGACGGACAGCCACTGAACAATAAATACCAAACTAATTGAATATAAATGTTATAATTCACTTTCGTGAAATAATATATAACAGAAAATGAGAGAAAAATATGACAATTAATTATGAATCATGGTGTGATATTCCATTCACAGCTAGTTACATATACAATTTAGTGCACTCAGTTTAAAGTGACTTGATTGTCATGTGAAACCAATAAAATTAGTTGCAAATCTCATGAACTTGTTTCATATTAAATGCTTATTTTGTTTTCCATCTGGATGGATTTAGGTTGTGTAAGATTATTTTTTTAGTGAGGTTAAATTTTAACTGTGTAACGTTTTCTTATTTTAAATGTCATCTATATTTTATTCTGAGATGTTTCCTTACCTGGGTATCCAGACTGAGTTCCTTCAACAGTCTGGGGGCGTCCACCAGATTTCCGCCAGGAATTAAAATATCGCTAGGCTCTATAGGTACTCCAAATTATTAGGCTTTAATAATTACAGACACATTGTTCAAAAGTTAAGATCGAGTTTTACTAGAATTCTAAAATTTCTCCATTTACAGACTATCAATTTAATTCTAACTAAGCAATTATGATTCAACTTGATAAAAATATTCTTTAAACTCTTCTAATACATGAAATCAAATAAACAAATTCTAATTAATCGACCAACTTTCTATAAACTCTTGAACACATGAAATTACCCCTTCTGTATCTAGATTAACTAATATTATGTTTACTCTTCAAATCTAAGCTCTAATTTTCATTTATTTAGGCCTTGAACTTAACTCTTTCAAAATTAATGACTTCAAGTCCCTAGTTACATGTACAAGATCAACCCCAATTGCTTTTCAGGTGTTCCTAAATGAACCCTATTTACAGCTAATTCTAATGATCTCACCCCTGCATGTATTATATTAATTAGTATTTTATATGAAAATCTTTCAATTAATTAGACTAATGTTTTGTATATGGTTTTGCTTTTAAATTATTTATCTCGAAATCTGTCTTACAATTATTTAAACAATTTTATTCTACTCACATTCTCCTTCCTCCCTTTTCTACCCCGCACAAAACACTTTACATAAATTTATTAACTTCTTTTACTCCCACACACTCAATACACTTTCGAACTCTGCTCGGATTCACTATCACTTTTCACTGACTGATTTAATTCTATTTGTAATGTTAAAATGGCGTTGAATTTATCCAAACCCTTTTTTAAAACGAAGTTGTTCCTCTCAAATGCCCACTAAGACTCTTGCATTTATTATATTCCTCTCCCACCTCTCATTTTGGAAGCGTGTTTTACTTCTTAATATGTCATTAGAAGATTTTTGAAACTCCCAGTTTCCTGTCTGCCTTCCTCTTTGCTTACGATCAAAGTTTCGTTTGTTCTTGAAATTTCAAATTTTTCGATCTACTCCTATCGTATTGAATTGTTTTAAATTTATTTTATTTTATTTTAAAGTGTTTGGGGTAAGTTGTTTACCCCAATCCTTACAGTTGGTTAAAATGTTTAAGTTGGAGGAGATAGTTAAAGATGAAAAGAGAAGATAAGGAAGATGAAAATTACCGACCTGGTAGTTTTTAAGTGTTTAATGTGTGTCAAATGTTTAAAATCGTTTTTCCGAATTTTAGTTTTTTTAATTTTAGGTCCATTTATTTCTAGAAGTATTTTACGAGTACGAGCCTGATATTTTGCACACACCTTTTATACTACCATACCACACTACTTTAGCAGATTTATCATGTTATGTTAATTTAAACCTAATTAATCAAACTAATTAACTTAAAATTGTTTTTTATTTGTAAATATTAACAAAATATATTTTATAAACTATTTAGTATATTTTTATAATTCTATTACAGTAAGTTAAGATATGCTTTCTAAATAGCTGCCAAACATTTTTTGCTAATAGGCCCAATGGTTACTGAGATAGTGGTACCTGCAGAAGGGTATGTACTACCATTTAATTAACATGGGAGAGGTAAAAGGTACCGATTCCCCTTGATGAAACACGAAAATGCTTTTATCTTAGAGCATTATATTCGTTCATACGCAACATGTCACGGTCCTAATTTGACGTGAACAGTTGCAAAGTTTTAAGAACGATTTCACAAACAGCCGCCAAGTAACTCCATAGTGATAAGTGTTGTTGACAAGTTTCGTCTTTCTTTTGGTGTTTTGACTCATCTTAAAGCGTGTAAAAAGGTAAATACGAATGAAAACCATAGTAGACTTCTTCAGTAGTTCCTGCAGTTTCTGAAAAGAAGCTTTCATCGGACATGATTGAAAATGAACATCAATTATACGTCTTTGAGAATTTTTTTTAAAATACTGGTGGATTCTCATACATAATAAAAACTGGTCAACCTTTAGGGACAAACAAGACAGAGTAATTTATTGTGGCTCAATGTTAGAAATGAAATTTTAATTTAAAACACTGGGTAGTTTTAAAAGAACTATGTATGGTTAAAAAAATTCACTGGGTAGGAACAAAATGTATGGTTTTTAGAAAATCATGGACACCTAAACGTTTTCATCAAGAAGCTAACAACACGTTTTCTTGAATTTCAGTTTAGAGAAGCCACTCATAGGGAGCGCGTAACAGTATGGCGAGCTTTATCAGGGAGAGTCATACCGGGTCCGTACTTCGTTGAAGGTAATAAAGGAATGATGTTACTGTAAACCAGGGACTTTACAGAGACTTCCTTCGACCTACTTCATCCATCAACATTATTTAACCTTTTGCAAGAGATCTGAAGATGTTTTGTCGTGCTAGCAATCTGGCTTTTGGTTTCTAGTGGTTGCAGCAAGATGGCGCCGGCAGTATCACTGCTGTGACCACTATTGCTTTAATTCAAAGAAAGTCGCTTGATTTCCGAAGAACACCACCTCCCCGACATTTCACCACCTGACATTTATGTGTGGGGAATGATGAAGGAAAGCATCTTCCGAAATGAACCACCGACTGCCATTGCGGAGCTTCGTGGAGAAATATCTAGAAAGCACGCAACAATCCCTTTTCACCATCACGTTCTAACACGCTAAGAGAGTTATCTAAAGCGTAATGGAGGGTATTTCTAGAACGTGTGTGGGTCAAACGCTCAAATTGTTACTTTTTTTTTATTTTGTAAATTTGTATAAAAATAAATAATTTAAAACTATTTCAATGTCAGTACTATTTATATTTGTGCATACTTGTGACGATGAGTGTAGTCTCACGTCATCTCGATCCGAATCTCGAATCGTCTCGGAAGGATCCTCGGAAGCTCTTGGGTCCACTCGGGTTTTAGCGCTACCTCATAGACTAAGCTTTGCGTCGACCAGCTGTGCCTGGATAAGGTGCAGCCGCCCTGCAGCGAGTGATTTTCAAACATAGTTCTGACAAGTGCACGCCTAATTAACGCTATTAGATATTTTATTCTGACGAGAACAACTTAAAATTATGATCGGCTAATTAGCCGTACCGGAGATACCCTCGACGGTGGCCGTTGGAGGTGTAATTCATAGCAGGAAAATAGTTATGCAGAATTAATATAAGCACTCTCGCGAGGTCTAAGTAGGCCGAGCTGGTGTGCAACTTTCCGCGGTAGTTTATTAACATTATGTAGTTTTACGGTTATCATATACGGTAATTGCAGGTAGTAATAGCCTCATCAAGCCTGGCTTTGGGTCCAGTGAGAGTTGGATGTGTCAGAGATGCGCAGAGTTAAGGGTTAACCCATTAAGAATTTACGTGGCAAATTTATGGTTAGGGTACCTAACATTACAAACTCTATAAAGAAAATAGAAGAAATGAAAACATTGTCGCTAAACAATGGTGCTATATTTGTGTATCTAGGGTGCAAAGTTGAGTTTGTCGCACGAGATAAACAATTTACTTTGCGCACTGAATGCAAAGTAAACAGCTGATGTAGTCTGTTTTGAAAATTTGGATTGTTATGGAACTAACCTTAATTTGCAGTTTATCGAGTGCGGCAAATTAAACTTTACACCCGAGATACATACAACGTTTTTCTTACACCTACATTTAAAATTAGTGTTTATCTTTTTTAGAAAGGTTATAGTTCCATAACAATCAAAATTTTCAAAATATATACTACATCAGCTGATTACTTTGCCTAAAGCGCGCAAAATAAACAGCTGGAGTGCGAAAGTGTTACTTTACCGCACTCCAGCTGTTTAGCCGTGCGATAAAGTAAAACAAAGAGGTATAGTTACTTAACGCTGAACACATGAAGTTTAGTTTGCGCCCTACTGTGAGTGTGCAAAAATTCACTTTATTAAACAGCTGTATTTAAAAATATAGTACACTGCAAGGCGTATTAAAGAAGGTGTGTGCATGCGCAGCTTCTCCCTCCACTCCAGCCTACACGTGACGTAGAGTGCTACAGTCGGAGCTCCAGTCTAGACTCCTTTGCCATATTTACCGCCGAAACCTGTACGACCTTCAAGCTTTTTTGACGTAAAATTATGTTATTAATTATAGGCATAGGCAACATAGTGTATTATTGTAATAACATTTCTTATAATTAATAACCATTTATTATAATGCCTTTTTGTGCCGTGTTTGGCTGCGGTAACTCAAACAAAAAAGACAGTTTTTCACGAGTAAGGTTTCATTGATTTCCAAGAAATGTTGATCTACGACATAAAAAGCTACACTATCCCTGAGTAACACAGACTATAATTCATTTTAATAAAAACATTTTGTACTTCAATATTTTGTAAATTTATTCGGACAAAATCTTAGGTTAGACCTAGAATGATGAACCAACCCATGTATTTACATTCATTACCACAGCGACCAATTGAATAAAATAACAGATAAAACGAATGTTTGCTCCAATATTTCCATTAACAGCTGATTTTATACTTTGAAGCAATTATTTGTATTTTTAACTTTTAGGTTATGTTTTTATTAAAGTGTAGACCTTGCTGGTTCTTTTAACCTTTATTATAACTGCTGTTATAAAATATAGGAAAAATTTGATTTGAACATTTAACATTATTTACCATCTTAGCTTTTTGGTTATTATGAATCCTAAACAATTATTATAAAGAAAACATAAAATGATTATGTGATTGAAGGTTCCAACGAGGTTGGCGTGCGCAGCACGAAGGGGTTTCCCCTATTTTTGTATATTTTGGATTTATAACTAAACAATTTTGTAGTATTTTTCTAAAACCACTTTTGAAACTTTGGTTTACCAATTTGGATTTTTTTCTTTTGAAACGCAAAAATAGAGAAATTTGTTTAAATATTTTGTTTACATGGCAATGTTCTCCATATTTTCCTGAACAATAAAATGTATAATATTGTACACTTTACTTGAATAGGATACATTCTATCTAAGTGATAATGACAAGTGTACAAGCAGTAAAAAAGTGCCTGACGCTTAGACGGTTAAAACATATATTTTTAGAGTATTAAAATTGTTTTATGTTTGAAGTGAACAGAATTTATGCCGTAACTGAATTACTGTTGTATGTTATTAAATAATTTTAAAGAGTAACAAAAATAAAATATTGGTGGTACAAACTATTTTATTTATTTGATGTATAACTCTTTAAAAAAAAATTATAGCCCTAAAATATGCTAGGTTACAATAACAATTTAAAAAAATAATTACAAAATAATTTTAGTACAGTAAAAAAAAATAAATATTTGTTAGTAGCCAAATTTACGATACATAAGTAATCCCGTGACAAAATTTTGACATAAGTAATCTAGGGTTAATACTGAAATAAAACTCAATGTTGTATTCACCACGATTTTTTATTTATCACCTAGACTACTATTTTTTAATTATTTCATTGATAATTAGTTTATATTAATTTTTATTTATTATTTATCCTTGGGCAGGCTAACTAAACAATCACAATTTTAGATAGTTTCAATTTTTGAAAAGTAAATTTAGTAGCCTACTAGTAATAGTAGGCCTAGTAAACATAACAAAACCAATAAACTGGAAAATTCACCATCTTATTGATGGTAAAAGGTTTTACCCTATAGATCTACTTAAATTTGACAACTCTTTAAAAATTCATATTTATACATTAAACAAAATTTACCTGTTCACAACAATGTGAATAATAAATATCGAAGAGGAATGAGAACTAATAACAAATTGAATTCAATCGCCACAAGAAGCGAGTAATTATGGTTTCGATTACAATATTATTATGTAGGACAGCTATAACTTTAATTAAAAAAAATTGAGGTCAGTATTTACTAAATTTTATTCTCTACATTTCTATGTCTTTGAATGCCTCCCGAAAGTAATAGGAAAAAACTTCCTCACTTAGGGTAGTTTTTATGTCAATCAAACCCGTATATTAGATTTAGGCTTGTTTCAAAATTATATGCCTAGGAATATTTGACCATGGGCATAGATCATTTTAATGCTCACTTTATTACCTTTCCATCGATACCAAAAACATAATTTTTAGACAACCATAAAGTATTTAATTCGCAGTTTGAGCAAAAGCTTACAATTGCGCGAACTACTGGTTCAGTGTGTAGCACGTGACGTAGCTGCGCGGGCCGGACGAGTTCACGCTCCTCGATGCACACACCTTCTTTAATACGCCTTGAGTACACTGTAGGTAGTTAGCGACAATGATATTCGCTAGTTAGAACTACTTAGACTATTCCATCTGTTTTTATAAGCCAAAGTATTTTCTTTCATAAGCTGTGTAAACTATCAAAGAAGTCATTACATTTAGTGTGGAATAAGTTTTAAGAAGGAAGATGACACCTAATATTCAACTCGCTCTGCGAAACAAGATAGAGCGAAAAACACAAAAATAACCGCGTTTTTAAAGATAATTTTACTGTCATACTGAAGACGTTGCACAATATCTCTTGAAGTAAGTGACTAGAAAGAAAAAATGGTAGATGTTGCTTCTACAGTTCTTATTTTTAGACTTATTTTAATGGAGAAATATTTCGCTGCTCCTTGTATTTAAATGTGCTCCAGTCCATAGTTTTGGCAGCACATTCAACGCACTGTGCGACTGTTTAAAGGTCACCGTGACAATCCCAAAAATCAATCATGAAATTTATGAGGAATACTACAGTGTTGTTATTGAACAACTTGGGCTGAAGGAGGACATGAAATCAGTACCGCGTATTGTCGGTAGGCAACAACATCCAAGTAACCGCCCAGCAGAAAAACCTTCCTAATTATGGAGGAGGTCCTTGAAAATACCTTCTCTGGAATTACGTTTTGCTGGAACAAAACATTCAATCTTTCGCATTGACAAACTACTCTAACCAAAAATGTTAACAGACATTATAAATTAAGAGGAACTTTGGCAAAAAATTGTGGGAAAATAAACCAAACGCAACAAGAGAACTTTGTGTAAAAGACTAGAAAGGCTCTATAGATTTTGATCCCTTTACCGCAAACAAAATGTACGCTGGAGTAATCCTTTAGCAGGCTAACGAAAATAAAAACCCCGATGAGAATGACGATGGGAAAAGCCACCTGAATAGCTTAGCTATAATGCTATAAAGAGAGTGCATAGGAAGTTGATTTTAAGTACATCAATGAATTTAATCTTGCAAAGAATGAAAGAGGCTATGCCTGAGTTGATTATTTTATTTTTGTTATTGTATGTTAAAAAACTGTTCTTTTAAATTTAAATAATTGTACTTATTTTTACCTAAGTTACATGTACAAGGTGTTTATAAATTGTAGACTAATAATCCACCTACGTCATTATTGCATCATTTACTGTGATAGTATATTTCATCACTAGGACCGAAAGTGACGCTTTTTGATACGGGCTCAAGTTTAATGAGCGAGGATCGAAAAGCCACTTTTGGCCCGTTTGATGAACGATACTTTTCATCACACTGTGATTAATATATTAATAATAAATTTAATATGTTTTTTTCAAAATAACCTACCGTTTCTCAGTAACATTCCTGAAGTACAATGACAACATAGTTTACGTTTACAGCACTAACTAAATTATTGAGATCAGCTGATTTTAATATCAACAGCGCTACAAATAAATACCATCCTTAATTAATAATTATTAAAAGAACTTATAGGCTTAGGCATTGATTTTTAAGGAAAAGTTTATCTTGTCTTCGCTGTTTTATTCTGGCCTTATTTTATTGAGCAAAGCGAGCGTAACTCTCTTTCCCTCACTTTGTCACTTCTTTGTATAATCACAGTTAATGGCTTTACCGATTGATATGAAATTTGGCCAGTAGTTAGGTGATTCCGAGAAAAAGGTTTTTCTTTAGAGAGATTTGCAAAATTCCTCCAAGGTTTCGCCCCACTGGGTCTTAAAGTTCAGATGTAATTTTCTAATGAAAAAATATTTTGTTGGGTTTATGTCATATGTTTTGAAATTACTTCATTTAAATTAAATAAACAGCTGTTAATTTAAAGGGTTTATGTCACATGTTTTCAACTGACTTCAATTAAATTAAATAAACAGCTGTTAATTTAAAATGACTTAACCGCCGTGGATCATGGGCTAAAAAGCGAGAAGCACTTAATTGTTTACATGAACTATCTTTGTCTTCATTATAATACTGTAATTATTTAATAAATAAATTTGACGATTCAAAAAATTATATATTATAATTTATATAAATTAGGTATCATAAATGGTTATATTGAACAGTATTAAATCAAATATGAGATGGGACCTCAACCACTCGTTGAGCCCCGTGTTGTAGCTTTTTAATTAACCACTTTTCCTGTAATTATATCATTAACAATTTTTAAAGAGTGTTTCGCTCATTTTATGCGTCTAAAAAGTAACGGCAGACCATCCTAGTCACTTTCAACCGAGAATAACCGCAAACATTACATGGCAACAATACATTGTTTACGTTCACTAAATTAATTGGAACAGCTGATATTAAGTTATCGCGTAATATTAATAGACACAATTTTAATACACTACTACCGATAATTTTACATGAATTAACGTACTGATGTACTTTTTTAAATAATAAGTTATAAGTTTATTTATTTTACTTAATACTTGCAAATAGTATCAAAATGTAGCTTTTATTGTTACTCGTGTTTGTTTCTTTGTTAAAACCGTTATTATATCTAATAAATTAATAAGACGACATTTCAAATCATAATTATTATAGATAGCGCTACTTTTGTTATAATGTATAACTAATTTAGAGGTCGATAAAAATTCCAGCAGATTTTGCCGTTCTAGACCGGAAAAACGCTATTTTCAATACAAAAAAAGCTGATACTGAAAGTGACTATTTTCGATACAGTGTGATGAAAACAAGTTTCAATAATCTCCTAAATCCGTTTTCATTCTAGCCACCATTTTGTTTTTACATAAATAATTGTTATTTCTGGAACCGTTGAACCTAATGATTTCCAACTTGATACGGCCTTAATTTGTCAAGATTTGGTTAATGTAAAATAACAAGCTTATTCCTATAATCTGTTTGAAAATGGCGGCTATTTAAAAATATTAAACGAGAATAACTCAAAAACTGTAAATTTTTGTATTCTGTTTAATTTTATATCAATTTGTATAGCTATGAAGAAAAGTATTAAACAAAGGGCAACTATAAAACCACTTACATTAGTTTGATGGGCTCAACAACTATAGTAAAGAGTGTAGGCAATAATTAATTTACATGATCTATTAATTAAGTTGGAAGCTGTTTTACTGTCCCAAATTTTAAATGGTTACCATTTTGAAACGGATTATTGTATTAAAGTGGCTATTTACAATTAACTATTTTTTGACATAATGGCCGTGTCGAGTTTGAAATTAATCGGTTATACCGTTTTCGCATTCAGTTGACTAATGACTGGTGACGGTCTTGTGACTATATATTATAGATAGCGAGAAATCATCCGCCGCCATATTGGATTAGGTGGCAAGATAAGTTGGCATTTTGTTCTGTAGTGATAGAATAGAATAGATAGAATAGAATTGCCTTTATTCTTGTGAGGCGAAGTAAGTACTGTCTACTTCTCTCAACCACCTAACCCCATTATACTTAATTAATTACATTATAATAGGCATATAAAAGTTATAATAGTAAAACAAACAAAATAATAAGTATAAGAATAATAACAACAGAAAATTAAATTAGAAATTAATATAACATTCAACTAAAATACATTGAACAATTAATTGTTAAATGAAAACAAGAAAAAACAAAGTAGGGTAATAGAAACTGGTATTTAAATGAACAGTTTGATTCATTTTACATTTTTAAACGCAAATTATCCATTATAAAAAATTATATACATACATAAACATTTACAAAACATACTCACACAAAAGACATCACGTTTTGAACTAAAAATATGCAGTAATTCTGTGCCCGCTGCAATTTGTTGGCCAGAACTACAGGCCAGTCACTGACTATAGTGTCGCAGTAAGCGAAGTAAGAAAATATTAAGGATTTTACTAAGAATGTTTTAGTTTGGAGAGGTAAGCAGTCTTGCATTTTTTCAAGGTGTGCATCTCAGCAAAAACCCAATTACACATCTCTGTCACATAATCACGCCAAGTCATTCTACTGTCAATGGTTAGTATCAAGTCTTTCACTTTATCATAGTAGTCCAAAAAGTCATTGTCAAACTGAATTCTAGGAAACGTCATCATGTATGTTTTAAGTAGTCGAGAATATCCTAAAACTATCGGTTTTGTCTTATTTCTAAAGGATTAAAAGTCAATTTTTCTTAACCCACAGGATAATATTTTTCAGATTATAACTCAAAGTAAAATACAAGCAAAAAGATAAACTCATCTTCTTCTTACTACTTCTTATGTTCTATATTAAAAATAATTGAACATTGACAAAGCTCTGTTTACTATATATTGACAAATTGATTAGTGTTATCCTTACTTGGAAAACAAACGTCTCGTCGAAATACGGGTTGCAAGTTTTTTTCTTCTGCCTGGACTGTTGATATCTCCTTCCGTTAGGTGTAATCCATAATCTGTAAAGGCCAGAAGTTACTTTGGAGACATTTCCAATATTATTATAGAGAGTTGTAACATTGTGTTAAAGAACTGTAGAATTTGGTTAACAGCACAAAAATAAAGAAAAAGTTCCAATAAACACAATGCTTAGTTTCCCACGTTTTTTGAATTGAAACTTCACTTGGTACCTTAACGAAAGGAAATATTTTGACCAAATAAACAACCTAATCTAATCCGTTTAAATCGGCGACTGCTTTAATTTTGCCTCTTAATTTTTTGGTGCCCTTCAAATTACCAGGCGTTGTTCTATTGTTATCTTTAGTAGGATTGTTTTGGCAGTTTGGATACCAAATTAAAAGGTTTTTACATTTTTTATAAAAACCCCTTTTTTTTTAGTTATTTAGATTTAACTGCTACGACGAACTTAATACGTAAAATGTAAAATAATCTACAACAAAACGTATCCTGTCAGTTTTAAAGCGGACCAACCACTGTTTGCTTTATTTCCGCCCTCTTACAACAAAAGTCTGGGTAAGCCTTATGGTCTTTAAGTAATACCTTTAAGGGTTAAGTGGGAACAATATCACTCGAGTAAATGCATTGAA
>JAGFPH010000088.1:145964-155985 GCA_018207615.1 Philaenus spumarius
AACAGGACAAAGTTTTTGCCCCTCAAGCCCCCAAATTCATAAAAGTTCAGATATGTCAAAAAAATATACATACAAAGTTTTGTTAACTTATTTTCAATAACAAAAATAATAAAGGGGATTGAAGGGACTTTATGAACACTCTGTATATATTTTTTTACGTGAATTATTTGATTGTTTACTACTTACAAAAACTGCGGCGCTGTTCCTTGGTAAGACGGATACACAACTATGCTCGGACCTAAGCTGTCGGCTTCCGGGTTCTTCCTTCGTTTAAGGATAGCATAACACGCTATGATGACAAGAAGTATGACAGTAGACACTACGCCTACGGCGACCAACACCAAGTCTGTCAACAAGGAAAGTGTAATGCTTATTGAATAGTTTGGTTAAGGAAATGCTAGAGTATTGTTAACTCAACTTTCTATTGTGATGAAGCGAAAATAAAAATTCATTTTGTTAAAAACAATTTAATTAGGATGTATAGTAAAAAATAAATTAATGTGAAAGGTAAAGAAATAAATGTTGTTTATTTTAATGTATTTATTGAAGCAAACGAATCAGTTAAAAAAACATGGTTCAACTGAAATCCCACTATTTTACACCAAAGGAAATTTTTTTCAAACCTTTACCCAAAGGTCATATCTAGGATGTCATACATTTCAAATATAAACATCGTTCGTTTATTTCTATTTGCCTCACTGTACTGGATATGTATTTACTAAATACCTTTATTTTGTGTTGATTACTGCTTGCAGTCATGCTCTATTTTTTTTAAAGACGCAAATTTCATCTATTATTCAGGCATTGTCTGATCGGTAATAATTCATGAAACATTATTGCATTTCACGCAAGAACGGTCCCATGTGCACTTGCGCGACCCTCTTAAAAAATGTGTATACTTCGATGAACTACTACAGGCCTACCAAAATATTTATAACACGTATGTCTGTGTTGTGTGCTTTTAAATGTTAAGTGTTGTAAAGTGTTTTGTGATTTCTTGACTCACATTAAATTAAATAAATCCAATCATATCACATGAATTATTAATGGCTAGAGGGTTACACTCCCTGTTCGCTTCGCTCGCCAGCCCCCCCGGTGAAGCTAATGCAAACAGATTATTGTATATATGACATTTTCACGGGGATGACGATTAATTAGGACAGAGATTTCGCATTGTTATATATAAAAGAGAGGCAATTTTAAGTTATAAAATATATCAATTAGAGTATAGCCTATTATCAATAAATAGATCAGTCTAGGGCCTAACCTAAAAATTATGTTTAATCTATTTTACCTGCCTTAACGGCAACATACACATATAATTTAAGTTTTTGTGCACATCTTTGGCACAGTATGTTTCGAATGACATAAATTTCATCTTTCAACTGTCGTTTTTTAGTTTTTCATAATGTTGCTTATTTACTGGTATTACAGCTGTTAGATGCTATGAATTCATTCATCCTGTGAATTTTTCCCCAAAAAATGTTAAAAACGTTTTTATAAATAAATTCTAGCCTATGTTACTCAGGGATAGTGCAGCTTTTAATAAAGGAAAATGATTCAATTAGTTCAGTAGTTCCAGAGATTACCCCCTACATACAAACAAACAAATTTGACCTCTTTATAATATTAGTATAGATTTGACAATGCCTGAAAAGTAGGCAAAAGGTGCGTAATCGTTTAAATAAATAGAGACGAAAAACAGGTCTGCGAGTGCAGTATTCATCAAAAAATGAAAGTATTTATATTTAAAATGAAGGTATCGATTTTAAAGGCGTCCTAAAACTAAAAAAAAAGTTTTAACTTACCTGGTCCGGTTAGCAAACCTAAACGGAAACTAGTTTTTGAAGTTATACTTCTTTGCGCCCGTTGTATCGGGATAGGGTGTCTGTCGAGAAACCGCGTCACGCGTTAGGAGTAAAATCCGGAATGTGCCTTTTTATACCTTTTCTCTACTTCTCTACAAGAGATACCTCAAGAGTCTCGGTGGGTGAGTGGTTAACGCACTCGACTTCCACGCTAAAATCCCTGGTTTGATCCCCTCCCCGGCTATGAAATTAAAAAAAATTATAGGAAAGTATACGAATATACGAATGGCCAAAGAAGTATAACTTCCACCGTTTGGTCCGACGCAGACCCATTTTTTTTACTTTTATTTAAACTACAGTATAAGTAAAATTTACCAAACATTTCTATAATGTAGACACTTTTCAGCAAGTAATCCAACATTAAAAAAATGTAGAATTTGAATGAAATGGAAAAGCAAAAAATCAAATAGAAAATATCAAATAGCAATGTAGGTTGAATGGAATATAAAATAAAATGCTTTTAAAGTTGAACAATTGTTGTTTGTTTAATTTTGGCCATAGCTCCAATAGTTTCAAAATGGTGGGTTGATACTGGCATAGAAAAATACTACTCCATGTGTTGCTTAATTTTTTAATGTTTTTATATTTTCTTTTGGTTTTGTTTTAAATCTTCACGTTAATTATTATTTACTTAATATATCTTCATTGTATTATGTTCGTCATGAGTTTTTGGAGCCATTTTGAAATGGTTGGATGGATGATCAAAGTTCAAACACACAAAATAAAAATTCTTTTAATTTAAATTTTTTTAGAAATACGAAAGGGGGTACCTAAAAGTAACCGGAATTGCGCTGCCGTGGGCGGGAGTTGTTTAGTACGCATTCTTGCAGCTAAGCGTGTATAGTCCTGCTCGTCGTCAGTTCAGAGAGACGGGTGTCGTCGACCTGGCTTGTTTTGTTCCGTCTGTAGTCATAGTTTTCACTGGTGGTGTTTTGTTCTCTTTTCGTTTTTTATGATGGCGAGTTTAAGTGAACAACTTGCGGTTGTGAAATATTGCTTCCTGCTCAGTAAAAACACCGCGGACATGAAAACCCTGGGTGGTTATCATCGCCTGAACTGTGAATGTTGAAAGCAGCTTACATATATGATGCTGCAGGAAAAACTCAATTGAACCAAGGGTTTGCTCGGTTTAAAACTGGCGACATGTCCCAACTGCTCAAACAGATGAAAAAATGTTGAGAAAATTCAAGAACTTGTGCTCGCAGACCGTCGACATTGTTCGATTGTCAGAGATTAGTGAGTTACCTTGGATTTTGGTTCAGTGAATTTTAACCGAAGATTTGGAAATGAAAAGGTTCGTTGCCAAGTTTGTGCCTCGGGTACTGATTAACAATCAAAAACAACATCGAGTTGAAACATGTCGTGCTTTGAAATAACAGCTTGAAACTAATCCAGATTTAGTGTCGAAGGTTATTACTGGTGATGAGTGCTGGTGTTATGGTAACGATCCCGAAAAAAGGAACCCCGTCCAAAAAATGTTAAATCAAAAATCAAGACAATGATCATTTGTTTTTTTATGTGAAGTGGGTGGTTCATTCAGAGTTTGTTCCACCAGGTCAGATCGTTAATCAAGGCTGTTTAACAAAAAGACAAAAAGACCCGATTAGCAGAGAAGGAACTAGTTTTTCCACCACGACAATGAACCTGCACAAAAAACCATCTTTGTTCGCCAGATTCTGCCAAAAAAATGGCATGGTTCCGCAGCCCCACGCACCTTACTCACCTGATCTGGCTCCGTGTGATTTTTTTTATTTTTACGAATGGAAAATGGTATGAAAGCAGGAAGCAAAATTTCACGCTCGTTGTTCACTTAAGCTCGCCATCATAGAAAACGAAAAGAGAACAACACAGCATCAGTGAAAACTATGACTACAGTCGGTGGAAACAAGTCGGGTCGACGACACAGGTCTCATTGAACTAGGCCTATACATGCCTAGCGGCAGGAATGCGTGCTACACAAGCCCCACCAACGGCAATGCAATTCCGGTTACTTTTGGGTAACCCTCGTAAATCTCTATTTTCCCAAAATTCTACATTTAAATTGTTTTTAAATCTTGTGAATAAGTACCTAAGTTGGTCATTGTTTGAAAGGGTACAGCATTAGCAATGTGTGGTTTAATTTTGAGTACTGATGATAATCAGTTCAGTGATAGTAAATATAAAATACAAAAAACAATATTTTGTGCTTTTAGAGCCGACATATTTAATGTTTACAAAATGTTTACTTTTGAAATAAATTTATAGTTACGTAACACTCAATTTTTGTTTGCATTTTAAATTTGCCCCCCTCCCCACTGCGAAATATTATCTTTGGGGCTATGTGATTTGAAAAAGCCTTTTCCTTAGATCCTTATAATAGAGCTCTATTTGAAAAAATAAAGTGTTTAAACCTAGTCGTTTGCTTGTTGTACGTACTGCATAAGTGGAGTGTTGTGTAACAAAGTGCTGTAACAATCTTTGTGATATTGACAGCTAAGAGGAAGTTTCATGACTGTGTGTGTCAAACACAGCTGTCAAATGCAGCAGCCAAATCCATTACCGGAATATTACTCTAATACAACAATAAATTCAAAGTGTTGTAACAAACTGTGTGTTGATTACATTCGAGTAACGACTACATGCATCCTTGTGTCAAACTCAGCTAATAGTGTTACTGTATATTAAAAAAATTTAACAATTACATTATGTATAATAAATGATAATGTTGTAACAAACCTTGTGACGACGACAGTTGAGGGGTGACTACATGGCTCTCGGTGTCAAACACAGCTGTTAATGTCGTGGCAGGCTCCTCTTTGAGGTCCAGCGATGTCGACTCAACGAGAGACATGACAACATCGAGAGAACAACTGGACTGTCTAAAATGTACATGGTTTTCTAAATGGTTAGTAATTATTCTGTACATTTATGTATTATGTATACTTGGTTGAAAACATATTGCTGTTTACTTTATTTATTTAACCTTATTATTAAAGTAGTTTAACATTTATTTTGCAGTTTTTAATATTTATGTTTACGTAATATAACCTTATTATGTACATTAGTTTAAAATTTTGATTTTCTTTCACAGTTTGTATATTGCTGTTGAACTTATTTATCCTTATTATTAATATTAGTATTAAATTTATGTTGTTTTTTCTGCAGTTTATATGTTGTTGTAGACGTTATTTAACCTTATGAAGAACATAGGCTCTATGATTTATATTTTTGTCTACTTTCACTATTTTTACATTGTAGTTTAATCTTATTATTATATTAGATTTATGTATCTTTTTACTTTTACAGTTTTGTATTATTGTTTAAGTTATTTAACCTTATTATAATCATTAGTTTAAAATTTTTATTTTCTTTCACAGTTTGTATATTGCTGTTGAACTTATTTATCCTTATTATTAATATTAGTATTACATTTATGTTGTTTTTTCTGCAGTTTTGTTGTAGACGTTATTTAATCTTATTAAGAACATAGGCTCTATGTTTTATATTTTCACTATTTTTACATCGTTGTTTAATCTTATTATTATATTAGATTTATGTATTTTTTTACTTTTACAGTTTTGTATATTTATTTAAATTATTTAACCTTCTTTTACAATTTTAATATTATTGTTTAATACAATCGTTAAAAGTTGTTTTATGTTTTTGTTTTTTACTTTTATATTTTTGTTCTTTAACAATATAATTAAAATATGTCTATGTTTTGTTTTGTTCTTTTATAGTTTTTATATTAGTATTAACAGTAGTTTCATTTTCTGTTGTTTACTTTTACAGTTTTTCAATTGTTATACACTTATTTATCGTTATTTTTAACAGTAGTTTTACGTTTTTGTTATTTACTTTTATTGGTTTATATTGTTATTTACAATAATTAACCTTAGTATTAACATAAGTTTTAGATTTTTGATGTTTATCTTTACAGTTATTATATTGTTATATACGTTATTTAACCCTATAAATAACAGTAAAGTAGGACTATGATTTGTTATTTATTTTTACAGATTTGATATTATTGTTTACACTATTAACCTTACTGGTAGAATTAGTTTTATGTTTCTATTGGTTACTTTTACAGTTTGTATATTGTTATGTACGTTATTTAACCTTACAATAAAATTAACAGTAGGACTATGTTTTGTATTGTTTTACAGTTCTAATATTATTATTATTTACGTTATTAAATTTATTGTTAAAACTAGTTTTATTTGTTTTGGTTTTCTGTATTGTTTTTATATTGTTCTATACGTTATTGAACCTTAACAATTACCAGTAGAACTATGTTTTGTTATTTAATTTTACAGTTTTAAAATTATTGTTTACGTTATTTAATTTATTGTTAAAATTAGTTTGATGAGTTTTTCTTTTTTTTTTAAATATTGTTATATACGTTATTTTACCATACTACTAACAGTAGTTTTATGTTTTCTTGTTTAGTTTTAAAGTTTGTATACTGTTTTCAAATCATTTAAACAAGAGTTTGAATAACACTATTTTTAAACACTAGTTAATAAGTGTTATTTAACTAAACATTAACTTTTTCTTTCCGAGTTCTTTGGTTTGTGTTACAGTGATATAAACCAACTTTATTAAAATACAATGTTTATAGTCAAGTTTAGTAATACATGTTTTAATTTAGATTTAATAGTTTTGTACAACTACATTTATTTTTAAAATAAATAAAACGCTCGTTATTTTGTATGAATTATGTTTTTAGCTCTGTCTTTGTATCCTTTGTTGCTACGATGGATTGCCCCTACTAAACATAGGTTCATCGATAAATAATGCATACGGTACTTTCCACGGCACTCGTAATGAGAGGAGGTGCTTAATTAAAATTTCCGCAACAGGTAGTTTTCTTTTACGTTCCTTATCTTACACTGATGACAACAATTAATCAAAGGTTATTTAGCAATAGGTTTAAGTTTATACATGTTGTACGTTATCTTTCAATTATAGCCAAAGGGGAAAATAAAAATTGAAAATTTTATTGCTGTTTTTATATTTAATGTGGTCATAAAAATAGAACACTCGTTTGTAAAGATTACACTGACATTCGAAATCGGTTGATATCTGTATACAATTTCAATGATTTCTATTCCGATTTTAATGCGTAACATATTCAAATCACCGGACTGATCGTACTTCATATTGTTAGTGGTGAAACAATATACAACAACAAACCAAGCATCTACATCATCTACCTTATCTTTAAAGACTATTTAACGCACAACAAAATACCAAACATGTTGAATGTAAATATTTTGCTGAATGATTTTACCTGTTGGAGATAGCGAAGATCGTTCACTACACAGACAAAATGGAACTGAGCCAGAGAGGGTGGTGTACTAACCCTTTTCCTTCTCTCTCTCTCTCTCCCGACCCTGCGTAGTGAACAATTAGTCCCCACTACATAAACATGCCAAATTGAAGACGGAATACAAAAATTATTAGTGCAACTGCTGTACCATCAAGTAAATGTTATCTTAAAACTTCGTAACGCTGGGCATTGTAGGACGCATAATTAAGGAAAGCGTTTAATTCAATGGACGTACATCCTATGTTTGGTTAACTTGTAAATGTTTTAATATTAGTGTTAAATTTTATTACGATTAAAATGTACAGACTAAGTTTATTATATATTATTTTTATAATGTGAATAATGTAACCTGACTGTTTTATATAAACTCCACAAAAACATAAAATGCAACATACAAAGCCAAGTCCAAAAAGTAGTGAAATCGAAAATATGGTCAAGTCCTTTGACCAGCCATAGGCTTCCAATTTAAGGGTGTGCAAGAAAACTCGAGTGAATGCATGCAATTCAGTCAGCGGAGTGAACCTTGAGAAGGCTTTATGATATTGCATTGGTAAGACGCTCGAGTGCGACTAGAATATCACTTCTATATACTTAAGAATTATTATTATTGATTTGCTTCATGTGCAAACGACATTTAAATTCGCAGAAATCTTCAATGTAAAATAATAGATAACAACATTCTCCCTGATGTTTTACTCTTTTCAAGTGACTCGTCTGAAAATTATGTTTTTCTTTTTGATTATAAGCAAACATCTTTAATAAAAATTTACCAATTTTGTCATTTAAGAACTATAAATTAGATGATGACTTCCTGCAAATTACAAAAGATTATTTTCAAAATTCGATGCAAGATAAGCTATATTGCAGAAGAGGCAATGGAACGGTTTCGCCCTCGTAACCAATTGCACACACTTGAGGTGTTTAATCTTCTTCTAGGTCACGATAGCCTAATAATTCTGAGTCTACTCAATTGAAAGCCAGAACTGATTCTATCAAAATAATTTTCGACGTTAATCTTTGCAAAGATTATCTTGTTTTCAACAATAGTTGCGCAACTGAGGCACGTGCAATCGTAAAGCCGAGTTGTTGTAACTGGTTGCATCAGACGGGTTGGTTAGATCAAGTCTATCGAAGAAGTTTCCATTAACCCTTTGGGTTGGATTTGTACAACTAGTTGCGTAAGTTGTGTGCAGTTAGCCGGCAAAGCTTTAGCAGTGTAAAATCTATCTGGCGATTGGGAACAAAATTTTGTCTTTGAAATGGTCCATGGAAATAACATCTTCAATTTTTAGTAAGGTATGGTACTGAAATACAGTTCCCCCAGTTATTTATGAAGCACAAATTTTTATGAAATATAGTTTTCAATGCTTAATGATGTACAATACCATTCAAGTAAATGCATCTAACTCCGTTAGAAGAGTCAACCATGACGTAAGAAGCACGAGCTCTATTAGAAGATCGCTTGTGGGCACCTAAGTGTTAACTATTAACGATCACATTTTTAACCGTTAATTTTACAGAAATCTCCAATGTACAACCATTAAACAACATAGGTCGTCCCGATGTTTAATTTTTCCCAATAAATCATTAATATTTGTCATTTTTCTTATAAAATATTTAGTAAACAATTATAATTTACCATTATCATCATCTACGAATTATATATTATGTTTTTGAACCACTTTAAATGTAAGAAGTACGAACGTTATTAGAAGATCGCTTGTAAGTTCTTAAGTTTTAACTAATAGCGGTCACATTTTTAACCGTTAATTTTACAGAAAGCTCCTATGTACAACCATTAAACAACATAGATCGTCCTGATGTTTTAATTTTTCCAATAAAACAATAATGTTTGTAACTTTTCTTATAAAATATTTAGTAAACAATTATAATTTACCATCATAGTCATCTACGAATTATATATTATGTTTTTGAACCCCTTTAAATGTAATAAGCACGAACGTTATTAGAAGATCGCTTGTAAGCTTAACGCTTAGTAAGTTTTAACTAATAGCGGTCACATTTTTAACCGTTAATTTTACAGAAAGCTCCTATGTACAACCATTAAACAACATAGGTCGTCCCGATGTTTTAATTTTACCAATAAATCAATAATGTTTGTCGTTTTTCTTTATAAAATGGTCAGTACAAAATTATAATTTACCATTATTGTCATCTAAGAATTAATTATAGTTTAATGTTTTTTAACCACTTTAAAAGATGATCATCAAAATACGATGGATGGTAAATGATATTGCGCAGTTTTGTTGCGACCTGGTTTAGCATGCCTTTAATTAAATAACTTAAAGAAGGTGTCTTTTGTATTTAGACTTTAGTAGCTTTATTTGAATAGAGAATATATATTATCGATCGTGGCGTTGAACCTCTTGAGTAAACCTTAGAGATTCTTTCTCTAGTACTGAGACTTAACTTGCTTAGTTACAACAGTGTATGGAGGGTATCGATCGTGACGGTAAACTTCTTGAGTATACCTTAGAGATCCCTTTTCACCTACTGAGACTTAATTAGCTCTGTTAGAACAGTGTGTGGAGGGTGTAGATCGTGGCGGTACACTTTTCGAGTAAACACCTTAGAGATACTTTTTCAAGTACTGAGACTTAATTAGCTCTCTTAGAACAGTGGAGGGTTTACAACACGGCGGTAAAAGTTTAGAGTAAACTTTAGAGAAACCGCCTGTTATACTTAAAATTTAACAGATTTATTAGAATAGTGTATTTATGTTAACAATCTTTCTAGTAAGCCTTAAGGAAAACTATCATCTTTTCATAAATAAACCTTAAGTTTAAACCTTAAATAAACATAAGTAAACCTTAGAGAA
>JAGFPH010000088.1:158340-170644 GCA_018207615.1 Philaenus spumarius
AGCTTTATTAGAATAGTGTATGGATGTTATCGATTGTGGCGATAAAAAAGCTCGAGTTAACCTTAGAGAAGTCATCTCTAGTATTTAAATATTAACAGCTTCGTTAGAATAGAGTATGGATTTTATCGATCTCGGCGTTATAACTTTCCAAGTAAACCTTACAGAAGTCTTCTCTAGTATTTAAATCTTAACAGCTTCGTTAGAATAGAGTATGGATTTTATCGATCTCGGCGTTATAACTTTTCAAGTAAACCTTACAGATGCTGTCTTTAGTATTTAAACTTTAACAGCTTTATTAGAATAGAGTATGGATTTTATCGTTCTCGGCGTTATAAATTTTCAAGTAAACCTTAAGAAGTCATCTCTAGTATTTAAATCTTTACAGCTTCGTTAGAATAGAGTATGGATTTTATCGATCGAGGCGTTAAAAACTTTCAAGTAAACCTTAGAGAAACCGTCAGTAGTATTTAAACTTTAAAAGCGTTATTAGATTAGAATATGGATGTTATCGATTGTGGCGATAAAACCTTTCGAGTGAACCTTAGAGAAGTCATCTTTAGTATTTAAATTTTAACAGTTTCGTTAGAATAGAGTATGGATTTTATCGATCTCGGCGTTAGAATTTTTCAAGTAAACCTTACAGAAGCCGCCTGTCGTATTTAAACTTTAACAGCTTTATTAGAACAGTGTATGGAATTTATTGATCGTGGCGTTAAAAACTTTCAAGTAAACCTTAGAGAAACCGTCAGTGTATTTATACTTTAATAAATCTATTGGAATACGGAGGTTAATGATCGTGTCGTTAAACCTTTTGAGTAAACCTTAGACATGTTATTAGAGCTGGCGACTGATGTATGTACTCTCGGTTGTAAAATTAGGACTAAGTCCTCCTGTTTATTTTTATTATTTATTAGAACTCTTGTTATATCATAAATATAATTATTTGATCCAGGCAATAATATTGTTTGCTAGATTAGCTCATACATTATAATTAAACCTTCAACTTTATTTAGAAATATATATCTGTGTGGAGCTAGCAATGGGGGTGACATGTTTTAATTTATTAGCCATAACTATTGGTTAGCGTAATAACTTATAGTTTAAATATTTTCCTACAATATATACTCATAATACAACCACGCTGGCCCCAGTACACAAGTCTCTATAAAAAGACGTGGCGTCGTTGATGAGAATATTGATTTTAACTATTAAATATATTTCAAAGGATGCAAAGTTCAAGTGGAGCCGACAAACTTAATGTCTGTGCAACTCCGTTTAATTTACGTCATTAAAATGTTAGTTAGATGTGACTGAGTTAATGTATGAAAGCTTTTTTGACAAATTTCTTTCTAAATCCATTATTTTAGAAGCTTCAACCGTTGTTCAAAACTTTCAGATCTGATGTGCCCAATTATACACATAAGTTAACTATATTTATATTCTCTTTGGAAGTAGATTCTAGTAAATAAACATTGTACAATTATTGCACACACAATTTTTTTTTATAAACCACAAAATAGATTTGATTAAAAATGCATTTAATAATTATACAAAAAATAATTTCAGTATAAATACAAAGAAAAAAATATTTTTAGTCTGCAAAAATAAATAAGGACTGAAAGTAATTAGTTTTTGTGATTATTGTTGTTATCATAAAATACACGAGGGGGGGGGGGGTAATAAACACAACAAATTTGAATTAAATTCTATGTTTAATATAATTCAAAACAAGTTGGAAACGAAACTATAAACTAATGGCTGTCTGGGTGATAAAGCTCCCAGCGCCGAGTTTTCAACAAAGTGAAGGTTACTCATTGAACACGGAGGCACAGACATTAGACACAATAAGTATATGTCACCAGATTTATACAGGGTGTCTTGCGACCATATGAACAAACTTTATCACGTTATTCAGCATGTCAAAAGAAACAAAAAATGTAATATAACATGTGTCCTATCTCATTCCGTTTTCGGTCTGTCTGTCTGTATGTGTGTTTTACAAAATACTTAATATTTTTAGAAGTAGGAAAGATATTCAGCTCAAACTTTGTACACCTATTCGTTATAAACTTTTATCACTGTAGGAAAAATTATAACAATATTTTAAATATTTTCAAAATGGCGGCTGTTTATAATTTTTTAAATCAAATATCTCAAAAACCGCTAACTTTACAAAAAAATTACAAGAGACAAAAAAGTTTACTTTTTTAATGAAAAACTCAATAGTTTTTTATTTTTTCTGTAGCTCAAAGTACAACAGAGATATTGACAAAAAAGGAAAAATGTATTTCTTGGTAGTTGTCAACAATACCCAGAATTACTCTGAAACAAAATATTTTAAAGTTATTTTGAGCTAAAATAATAAGTTATTTGCATAATTTTCCGAGCACTTTCTGAGCTGATTCCACTAGCAAAAATAACGGAAAAAGTTAATTTATTCATAGGTCTGGAAATGCTTCGTTAGAGAGTTACAGCTAGCGAAAGATTTCACCCGTGTTTCAGATTACTCACAGAAACGAATCCCTATTGAAATATGTAAGGCGTTAATTAAGGTGTAAAATTTAATTTAATTTACGTAAAATGAGCATATAAATTTAATAAAATAAGTCCCAGTGCTTTAACTGCAGTAATTGTTAATACAGGGTGTCTTGCAACCATATGAACAAACTTTATCACGTTATTCAGCATGTGAATATTATTAATATTAAATAATAATTAATAAACTACAAATTTTATCAAAAAAAGTTAAGACACAAAAAGTTAAGTTATTTTATTAAATTTATATGCTAATTTTACGTAAATTAAATTAAATTAAATTAAATTTTACACCTTAATTAACGCCCTACATATTTCAATAGGGATTCGTTTCTGTGAGTAATCTGAAACACGGGTGAAATCTTTCGCTAGCTGTAACTCTCTAACGAAGCATTTCCAGACCTAAGAATAAATTAACTTTTTTCGTTATTTTTGCTAGTGGAATCAGCTCAGAAAGTGCTCGGAATATTATGGAAATAACTTATTATTTTAGCTCAAAATAACTTTAAAATATTTTGTTTCTAGAGTAATTCTGGGTATTGTTGACAACTACCAAGAAATACATTTTCCTTTTTTTTGTCAATATCTCTGTTGTACTTTGAGCTACAGAAAAAATAAAAAAACCATTGAGTTGTTCATTAAAAAAGAAAACTTTTTTGTCTCTTGTAATGTTTTTTTAAAGTTAGCGTTTTTTGAGATATTTGACTTTAAAAATTATAAACGGCCGCCATTTTGAAAATATTTAAAATATTGTTCTAATTTTTCATACAGTGATAAAAGGTTACGCAACGAATAGGTGTACAAAGTTTGAGCTCAATATCTTTTCTACTTCTAAAAACATTAAGTATTTTGTAAAAAACACATACAGACAGACAGACCGAAAACGGAATGAGTAGGACACATGTTATGTAATATTTTTTGTTTCTTTTGACATGCTGAATAACGTGACAAAGTTTGTTCATATGGTCGCAAGACACCCTGTACAACAATTAGTATCAAGTAAAGCGTAATTATTGTATATTCTTCGGTAAGGAACGATGTCGTCTTTATTTGTCTTCATCAGTCAGTTTTAATTTAATTTTTGAGTCTTTACTAACTGCTATTTATTGATTACGCAATACAATATTTACACTCAAGTAGAAAGAAACTAGGGAGAAATCTGATTGCTTGCAACGCCAATTCCCTCATTTAATAAACAAACATGTCTTATAGATTATTTTTAATAAAGGTGTTGGATTAATCATAACCTCGAATATAAGATGGGGAATATTATTAAATTATTGTTTATTACAATATAACAAGAGTTACTATAAATAATAAAAACCAACATGAATTAGGTCTACTCATAAACACAAACATAAACTAAAGGTAAGAATTGATTCAAAGTTTGAATCAGCTGATAATTTAAACATGATTTAGAAATAGCCTGAATGGAAGTTTATAGGCAAGGTTGCCAGTTTGAAAATGCGCAGGCGTCAGATTATGTGATACTTTGATGTTACAGTGCGAGATATTATAAAACTTAACAATTACGAGTGTAAGACGTGAAATAACTATTTTTATAATTTTTGTCGGTATGAAGTTCAACACTTTGATAACATTTATTGTAACTTAATCATGAACCCACAATATAAAATTAATTAAATCAATAATAACTTGTATAAGGTTTTTTGTAAATTTATAGGCTTATTATAAATAATGTTGGTTTGTCTAGAGTACAAATTAAAATTAAACCAAAAATACGTTGTTAAAAAATAGAAGAAAAAAATAAAAGTGTAACACCCTAAGCTAAAAAATAAAAACTGGCATTAAGACTAAATACGAGAACCACAAATTTTAAACTATTTGCATTGTTTTGCGGTATACGTACTGAAAACTATTCCTTTGACTTAGCAATTCCCATGGTCCCTTCCTTCATAACTTGCAAACATCAAGTCGGGCGTTCTTTTTGCCCACATGCAGGGCCTCATTTCCCAATAGGCCCGGTAGGCCCGAAATAAAAATAAATAGCCATAATACTTTTTGAATTGATTGCAAAAAAATCATTCTGATTTTGAAGTTCATTGGAACAAATAATTGTTGGAAAAGTTAAACTATGTTTCAACATTACGCATCAACTTCGTTACAACATTGATCTCAAACACGGGAGAACTATGTTTTTGTGTCACGTTATCAAAATACTTCATGTCAGCTGTGTTTCTGAGATTAAACCTATTTTATAATGTATTACAGAGTTTTTATTTATTTGCCCAAATGAATAAATTGAACAAAACCTAAGTTATTAACATAGCAATGGCCATGCTTTGTTGTGGGAATGCTCTGCGGGTTGGATCGTTTTGTTTCAGTCCCACAAACGTGAGCTCACTATTTAATACATCAAATTACTAAAAGTGTTTTAAGACGGCATTTTGTAAAGCCCAGAACCAAGTAAATTACTCAAAAAACTTGCAATGGTAAAATTGCATCGTGGAGTGGTGTTTAAGCAATTAACATATTATAGGCCTGATATAATATTTTAATAAAGGTTTTTGGGGAAGTAACTTTAACCAAACTATGGGGCGGAAAAAATTATTGGGCCTAGGGGCGCCAAAATGCTAAATCCGGCCTTGCCCACATGGCACATATGTTCTAAAAAACAGCTGCTTATTGTACCAATAGGCCTACTCCACAAATTCAATCAGCATTGCTATAAATTAACAAGTTTTAAACTATTTGTAGACTTAAATTTGTTTTTAATTATTTGTAAATTTAATTATATTTTTACCATCTTGAGGCCGTACCCTTTAATTTGATATACAGAGTGTTCCAAATTACGTATTACGTTCCTAAACTTCAGGATATGGTTACTTGGGTCGCAATGAGTTGACAAGCCAAATAAATGCTTTGTTTCTCGGCTAGCCGCCGTATTGTATTTTTTATAGAAACATTATTATGTTAGGACTGGTTCATCGTAATGAAACGAAATTTATTATAGTTGTTAGTAACTAAGTTTAAGGTTTTATTTGAAAAAAATCAACCAAATCAAAATAATTGAAATGTTATTACGTAGCTTTTTGTTTGTAACGTGATAAATTTTTTTAGAGTAACTTTGTTATTTTTGATTCGTTTTGTTTGAAATACAAACTGATGCATTATAAATTATTCTATAAAAAAGTTATATTTTTTTTGTTTTTGTTGTAAGTTCGACTTTTATATTAGTTAGTTATGAATATTTTAAAGTCATCGTCTTGAAATGGTTGAACCGATAAGGTTCATTATAATATTCATAAGCCGGAATTGCATATTTTCACGCAATACGATTAGGTTTGTTAAACACTTAAATGAATAGTTTAATTGTTTAAAAAAAAATTTATTAACAATTAAACAAAGGTTATATTTACCATACTCTAAAAATCTCAGAATAAAGGAGACGATTATGATTTTAAAATCGAAAGAAGGAGAACTTTTCAATAAAATTCGTTTCCAGACAGACACAAACGAAATTTCGTTTTTAATTTTGAAAGCCACTTCATATTATGTTCCCCATAGAACAATCCAGTAACTTAAAAACAGTTGTACAGATAATAATATAATGTTTTTAATGCTGTCATATCACAAATGTTATTCAGCCTACTGAGGCATATAACACCCCGTTGATTACTGCGTCTATGATTACTGCGTCTGTGATAATTCTAATCTAGCCTCCGGTCAGTTTCGACCACTAGGTACTGAGTCTACTCCACCGTATATAATTAATATTCAAAATTACAATTACATTTCTATAATCGACGTTTTTACTTCCTCTATCACAAAAATTTACTAATTTAGTCCTGCTGGTATTAACTTTAAGTTCTAAGTCGGAGGAATAAGCAATAGATTTAACTTTTAAATTTGTCACTTTCTAATTGCAGTGCACAATCACTGGTAGTGCAAAGAGTTGTATCAGCTGCATTCATTATTAACTCTCTATTATGCATCACCTTATTGCATGCATTATGCATGTAGGTATTTGATATAAATGAGAAACAATAGTGGCCCCACAACTGAACACTGAGGGACACCATAGAATACTGACTGAAAATTTTCCCTAACACCCTCAATTAAACCAGAACTTTTTATATTACAAATATCGATAGCTTGTTATCTTTCTCTAATGTATGAGGTTATTGAGCCAAAACTAGTACCTCTAAAGCCATTGTTCTACAAATGGTCTAATAAGATTAAACTTTACTAAGTCCACAAAAACACCATTAATATTTTTGCCCTTTACTTGTAGAGGTTAGTTCAAATTCACTGAATGCAATTAGTACTCGCGATACACTCAATACTAATAAAGGAAGGGAAATGGAATACCAACTGGAAAAGTCAGTCATTAGTCTAAAACTTAAAGTAATGTAAGATATTTATTTTGACCACGGCAGATATTTAAATCTTTGACAATTATAATTCTTAGTAACGTTATTATTATTTAATCGTGATGGTAGACTCGATAGGAACTGACCCAGAGATCCAACATGGTCGACATCGGCTCATCGATTGCTGGAATATACGTTGGAAAACTGGAACTTGTAGATGTATCCGTTAGATAGGTATGCATCTATGCTCCAAATCGAGGTGGATGCAATCACGCAATGCTCCAGGTTAGATGAGGCTACAGGCAGCTGACAAGAAGAAAATTAAGATCTGCTCAGATAGATAGTTAAGTGCAAAGAATTATCAACGGTTAAGTAGATCTGGGACGCCATGACAACGAGGAATCAGACTAGTCCACTATTGGGTGAAACGGTTACCCTGGTTTCGTAGGGTGTATAACATGTGAATCTGTGATCGGGGACTGGCCTAAGAAAGAGCATAGTGGTAGGTGTAGAGAGAGAGGGAGAATTGTGGACAAAGATCTTCCTAGAGTTACCTGACAATGAGGGAATGGATAGGACGGAAGTGAGTATACATTATGTCTAACAGGACATTGTGCAATAAATAGGTACTTAGTGTTTTTGGGTAAAAGGAACTCGCACAACTGTGACTGCAGGAAACATCTATGATCACTTTCTTGCTTCTTGTGAAGGATACGGTCGCATAAGAAATGATACAATAGTTGAGGATATTGTGCAATAGGAAAATCAGAAGGAGGTGGACCTTCCTGATCTGATGTGGTTGTAAAGAGTAGGTTCTGCGAGAAGCAGAGGTAGAAAGCTTCATGGTGTCCTCCAGAAAACGATAAAGCAACCGGTGACGCATGCACTTCTCTCTATAGCCGTATCCAAACAGTGCAATTTCTTCCAGCTGAGCGCTTTGACATTGCGTCATTTCAAACCATTTTATAAATCCATCTTTTGCCATTGATTGCTGAAAAAAAAACAACAACTGAATATTCTATATAAAATTGCGAATCCGGCATGCGGTTCACTTTTAATTATAATTTGTTTTATAACGTGAAGAAAAAAGTTCAAACTTGGTACTTAAAAAATGTCAGATACGTGACAAGTTAAAGGGATTTCAAAAAAAATGCGAGACGCAAAACGGATGCAAAATTGTGACTGTGGTTAAAATGAGACCTTGCAAACAATTTTATGATAAAAATTAAACGAAATAAATGGTTTGAAATTTAACATTGCACTTACGGGATAAAAATCCAAGATGGCCGCCACTACAGCAGACCCTAAACTACGGGGGCTGACGCAGATCTGAATAGAATAGGATACTTATTGTCTCTTCAATTCTAGATAACAGAGCGTGGCTATGTTTGATACTTACCATATTAATTTTAAAAAAATCTAATATAATAATATATAGGCACTATATACGAGCACAACCTAGGCAGAAGAAAGAACAAACTAATAATTCTGAGGGATAAAACGGAAACTAGCTTCTTGTCATACATTAAATGAATGACAGGATTAGGCCTACAGGACTTTTCGTCCCACATGAAAAATGCGGACTTTTAGTCCCACTTTTGGGGGTGGCTACCTGTGTTGGGTTTGATAATGATCTCCAAATATTTCTAGGCGGACTTTTCGTCCCACCTGAGGGAAGGGTTGCAGAAAAGACTATATATATAGAATAATTTATCTGACCTTCTTTCCCTCATAATACGTTTTAACGATTTATATAGATTAGGATTTTTTGACCTATCAGACTTACAAACTTAAGTAAATTCAACCATAAATAGTTAAGCTATAATTTCATGATTCCCATCACACTTTATACAGGCTTTGGGCTGGCAAAATAATTATAAATCTTATAATCATTTTGGCGTGTTTAAAATCAGCTGTGGTTAAGCTTTTGACCTAACCTAACCTAACCAAACCAAACCTAACCTAACCTAACCTAATCTACCTGCATACAAATTTGAGAACGATTGCCGTAGTGATTCTCTTAGAATAAAAGTTTAATTTTAATCAGTAGCAAATGATTCGCTCAATTGTATTTATCAGATGAAATATACTGAAAATAGCTTCAGTTTAAAATTTCTTGGATCAAAATATGAATTGATGAATATAACATGTTATGAGGGAAAACGGTCAGATAACTTTCTGCAACCCTTCCCTCAGGTGTCTTATGTCATTAAAGGGAAAACTACTAATATAATATTAAAATTTATATTTTCCAAAAAATCAATTCAAAATATCCATTTCAAATGTTTGGTATATATTGAAAACCGTTAATTTACGTTACAAAAAATTAACATTTGTGAAAACAATTTAGACACAAGACAACAAGACAACTTTTTGTCTGTACAGTTTTGCTGTAATGTTAAGGGTTTTTTATATATTTGTCACCAGACATTTTAAACGACCACCATTTTAAATTGGGTGGTTGGGTAATTTTTTTTTCTTTAGTTTGGCCTTTACACTATAAAACTCTATGCAAAAATTCAACTTATTAGACAGACGTATTTTTGAGATACAAACTGACCAGTGAAAATAATATCTGCTGTATGAAATGCTACGGACTTTCGTCATATTAATAATGATTTTGTGAATTCATTTACTTTGACCCAGAAAGTTACTTAACACGTTCACTGCTAAGGACGCACATGTGAGCTTGACACTGGACACTATGAGAAGCGGCCGACGCAAAGTGCATTGCGTGCTTCGCACGCCAACCCCCTTATTGGGAGTATTTTCAATGCACAATGCGTTGCGTGCTTCGCACTCCAACTTCCGTATTGGGAGTGTTTTCAATACACAATGTATTACGTGCTTCGCACGCCAACTCCCGTATTGGGAAACATTTCAATACACAGAGCATTGCGTGCTTCGCACGCCAATTTTAAGCCTATGTGCTATGGACGTCCGTTTTAAAATATTGGTGATTATTACGTAGAAATGTTAAAATGAAAAATAAAGAAATTTCTACTCATTTAAATATAAAAAAAGGTCAGCTCCTAGCATAGGAAATACGAAATTTACGTAGCAGTGAACGTAAAGCAGTTGAAGAGGGTCCTGAAATACCTTGCACGTAAATAAACAAAACAATGTAGTCTAGAATGAATTTTTGAGGAAACAAATAGCCAACAAGACGCCCTTATGTCACAAGATCCACTCCCAAGACTGTATAACTTTTTAGGCCTAAACCTTCTCCAATCACTTGACATTTTGTTAAGCCTGGATAAATGGAGAGCTGCTAAGTGTTTACCGCTTGAATCAATATACAGACAATGGTGACGTCGTAGTTTTTAAAATAAAGTCAAATCTAAATACTAAATAAAAGAGAAAATACAGTAATATATACCCAGATAACACAAGATAAATTAAAGCTCCAAACATACGAATATAAACGGCTATCGCAAATCTAAAATGATATAGAGACTAGAATAGAATATAAAAAGTAATTTATTTTGACATGTTATCCATACATACCGCAATAGAAATAAAAAGTCCATACATTTGATAATAAATTATGGGAAGAAAAAAGTTATTTACATAGCACTGTACAAGGTCATATATTATTAGGAATTACACTATGGTTCACTTATATTTACTTATTTTACATCCATCAAAGCACACATACATGTACATATATAATCAGGCACTCGCGCTCGCACACAAAATAGTCAATATACATTAAAACAGAATTAATAAATTTAGTACCAGCATTAAAATTAAAATTACTTACATATTATAACGGGCTTGAAACAGCGAAATTTGTAAGTTATTATAAAATTCGAATTTTTCAATGCTGGGCATCGATTTCTGGACGTTTGTAGTAAAAGTAAAACAAGATCAAGCCAGGCAGCGGTTGTCTACCAGGATGACCGTTGTACTCCGACAAGTTGGTGAAGGAAAACTAACTTAGCCTCAAATAACTGATTTTTAAGGGAATACAGGAATCCGGGAATTTATGTATTTGTATTTTTCATGGTTTGTTGCATTGCGTTAAGCACAAGAAAAAAACACTAAAAACAATATACTTAAATCTAGTCCTACCTTTGCTGAAGGAGATTTCTAACTCGGTAATTTGTGTACAATTATCTTCTCTTATATAAAATGCAATGTCCTGACTGATGATCAACGCAGAGCCCATTCTATTAAAGCTAGAGACTTGAAATTTGGAAGGTACATCCGTCCAATAATGTAGAGGCGTACTAAGAAAGGATTTTGCAAAATTTTGAATTTAAAGGGTAGAAAATGCGAAAATTCATCCCTCCCATAAGCAGCCATATAAAAGATGAAACAGCTGATTCGTATTTATTAATGTGTTATTCTGGTTACTATGGTGATACAGTAATTCCAAACTCTTTCAAAAAAAGTGTGTTGATTTTATAATAATAGGCTTAAGCTAAAATTGTGTTAAACCTTTGGTCCAAATAAGCTGTTTTATTTATAATGTGTAACAATAATATAATATTAAATTGTAATATTAGATGTTTGAATTATTATATTTCATAGGTTTTAAAGGCCTAACCTAAAATTGTATTAAATTTTTGATTCAAATCAGTTGTTTTATTAATTATGTGTAACAATCATTAGGCCTATGTTGAATTACACGGGATACGAATTACAGGATGTTGAATTACACGGGATACGAATTACAGGCTTTCAAAGTTTCAAATTAAGCAATAGCGAAGCATTGCCGGGTCCACTAGTAACGATATAAAACTCTAGGCCTATTAGACAAAAACTCTAGGATATTTGTTAAAATTTTGTACTTATATACATTATTATGTATCTAAATAACGATAGAAGTATTAATTATTAATAAATTTCTAACTTTATATTGATAGATCAAATGATTTAGAAGTTATTAATATTATAATGAAGAAATAAAATAATGTAATATGTTTATATGTTATACGAAGATTTACGAATGTTTCCGAAGTTAAACGAATGGGTATCTCTTCTTTAAACTTGTATAAATGAATATATTGAGAATAAAAGGTTGTATTCATATTTATTTTATAACCTCAAAGCAAATCTTATAACGTATTCGTTTAACTATGCCTATATTAGTTCTTTAACTCATCTATACTAATATTATAAAGAGGTAAAGTTTGTTTGTTTGTATGTAGGGGGTAATCTCTGGCTCTACTGATCCGATTGAAAAAATAGTTTTACTAATAAAAAGCTACACTATCTCTGAGTAACATAGGCTATAATTAATTTCGGTAAAAACCTTTTTTTATTTCAATATATTTGTAAATTTAGTCGGAAAAAAATCTTAGGTTAGGTTTAGAATGATAAATCAACACATGTATTTACATTTAATACCATAGCAACCAATTGAATAAAATAACATGTAATATAGCTGCTTTAATATTTCCATTAACAGCTGATTTCAAAATTTGAAG